>JAFMOC010000313.1:452500-465000 GCA_019802505.1 Corydoras sp. C115 | reverse complement strand
GTGTGGTGGTTGTGTGTGAGGTGGTTGTGTGGTGGTTGTGTGGTGGTTGTGTGGTGGTTGTGTGGTGGTTGTGTGGTGGTTGTGTGTGTTACCTGTATGATGCAGATGGGAGGTGGTTGTGTGGTGGTTGTGTGGTGGTTGTGTGGTGGTTGTGTGTGTTACCTGTATGATGGAGATGGGAGGTGGTTGTGTGGTGGTTGTGTGGTGGTTGTGTGGTGGTTGTGTGTGTTACCTGTATGATGCAGATGGGAGGTGGTTGTGTGGTGGTTGTGTGTGGTGGTTGTGTGTGGTGGTTGTGTGGTGGTTGTGTGGTGGTTGTGTGGTGGTTGTGTGGTGGTTGTGTGTGAGGTGGTTGTGTGGTGGTTGTGTGTGGTGGTTGTGTGGTGGTTGTGTGTGGTGGTTGTGTGTGAGGTGGTTGTGTGGTGGTTGTGTGTGGTGGTTGTGTGTGGTGGTTGTGTGGTGGTTGTGTGGTGGTTGTGTGGTGGTTGTGTGTGAGGTGGTTGTGTGGTGGTTGTGTGGTGGTTGTGTGGTGGTTGTGTGTGGTGGTTGTGTGGTGGTTGTGTGGTGGTTGTGTGGTGGTTGTGTGTGGTGGTTGTGTGTGGTGGTTGTGTGGTGGTTGTGTGGTGGTTGTGTGGTGGTTGTGTGGTGGTTGTGTGTGAGGTGGTTGTGTGTGAGGTGGTTGTGTGGTGGTTGTGTGGTGGTTGTGTGTGTTACCTGTATGATGGAGATGGGAGGTGGTTGTGTGGTGGTTGTGTGGTGGTTGTGTGGTGGTTGTGTGGTGGTTGTGTGTGTTACCTGTATGATGGAGATGGGAGGTGGTTGTGTGGTGGTTGTGTGGTGGTTGTGTGGTGGTTGTGTGGTGGTTGTGTGGTGGTTGTGTGTGTTACCTGTATGATGGAGATGGGAGGTGGTTGTGTGGTGGTTGTGTGGTGGTTGTGTGGTGGTTGTGTGTGTTACCTGTATGATGGAGATGGGAGGTGGTTGTGTGGTGGTTGTGTGGTGGTTGTGTGGTGGTTGTGTGTGTGTTACCTGTATGATGGAGATGGGAGGTGGTTGTGTGGTGGTTGTGTGGTGGTTGTGTGGTGGTTGTGTGTGTTACCTGTATGATGGAGATGGGAGGTGGTTGTGTGGTGGTTGTGTGTGGCGGTTGTGTGGCGGTTGTGTGGTGGTTGTGTGGTGGTTGTGTGTGTGTTACCTGTATGATGGAGATGGGAGGTGGTTGTGTGGTGGTTGTGTGGTGGTTGTGTGGTGGTTGTGTGGTGGTTGTGTGTGTTACCTGTATGATGGAGATGGGAGGTGGTTGTGTGGTGGTTGTGTGGTGGTTGTGTGGTGGTTGTGTGTGGTGGTTGTGTGTGTTACCTGTATGATGGAGATGGGAGGTGGTTGTGTGGTGGTTGTGTGGTGGTTGTGTGGTGGTTGTGTGGTGGTTGTGTGGTGGTTGTGTGGTGGTTGTGTGGTGGTTGTGTGGTGGTTGTGTGTGTTACCTGTATGATGGAGATGGGAGGTGGAGCAGCTGTCCGTTTCGTCTCCAGCTGACCTGAGGAGCAGGAACCCCGGAGCTCTCACAGCTCAGCACTGCCCGCCGGCCCGGGGTCACCGTAACACTCACTGACCCGGAGCTGACCGACGGGCCCACTGTGAGGGTGAGACAGGGGTGGAGCTGAGTCACGATGTTTATGTGTGTGTGGTGTGTGTGTGTGTGTGTGTGTGTGTGTGTGTGTGTGTGTGTGTGTGCCCGATACCGTAGACTCTGAGTTCCACAGTGCGCTGGTCAGAACCCGCCGGGTTGGAGGCGCTGCAGGAATAACGGCCCGCGTCCGGCAGCTGCACCGAGTCGATACTGACCGATCCCTCCGGCAACAACACCAACCTGAGATCAAACAAAATCGTTACATTAACGAGGCTTCATTAATCAGAAGATCAAAGGGTTCTGTGATGGACAGTTTTGAAACCTGCCTGTCATCGTGGAAGTTAACGGAACGTCCATCTTTCCTCCATTCCACAGAGGGGGCGGAGTCTTCCTCCACCTCACATGGTAAAACCACCCTCTGATTGACATGTGCAGTGACCAGTGAGCTTCCTTGTCTGATCGTGGGCGGAGCTAAAAGAGCAAATATGAACTGATATGAGGGCTGGATGTGAAGAGAGGATGTAACGGAACGTCCCGATGTGTGGGAACATTTTTATTAGGTGGGGTTGTGGGGTGGGGTGGGGGGTGTGTGGGGTGTGATGGGGTGTGGTTGTGGGGGTGTGGTGGGGGGTGTGGCTTGGCGTGTGGACTCACTGAGGACTGTGACGGTGAACTGCAGACTGGCGCTCCCCGCCATGTTGGACAGGACACAGCTGTAGCGCCCTCCATCCTGCAGCTTCACGTCGCTGATCTCTAAATAGCGCCCCCCTGCGAGGCTCTGGACCCGCCCCCCCAGCTGAGAGACGTTTAATCCGACAGGTTGAGTGGGCGGAGCCACGTTGGAACAAAGTGACACATCAAACACTTTCCATCAAATGAGGGAATACCTGCAGCATCACGTCGTCTTTAAACCACCTGATCTGAGGGGCGGGGTCGCCGGACACCTGACACTCCAAACTCACATGACCTCTTACAGGCACAGACACACCTTTGACCTCACCTGGACCGAGCAGCCGGGGGGGTTCTGCACCACAGAACGTCCAAAATAAGGAACCAGAATGAATGATCAGATCAGAAGTAGAGAGGGACTCGCTCACCCTGCACCTGCACCCACTGGTTCCGCTCATCTTCACCTGCAGAGTTAACCGCACGACAGGTGTACACACCTGCATCATCCACCTGGAACACACACACACACACACACACACACACACTCTGAGCCGGCGGCAGCAGCAGGTGTGAAGGGAGCTGAGGGAGAACTGCAGGAACCTGAACGCCGCTGATGCTCAGAATGTGAGCGTCTCTGATCAGTGTGGTTCTGCTGTTCTCCTGCAGGGGGCGGCCATTCTTCATCCAGCTGAGTTTAGGAGCGGGAACTCCATCAGCCTCACACTCCAGCTCCAACACTCCACCTAGAGCCACCACCAGCTCGTCGGGCCACGTCGGGCCTGAGATCTGCGCGGGTTCTGAAACAAACTTGACATTCACTCGGAGAACTTTCAGAACCTGAACCATCACGGAACCAGACGGGTCCGGTACCCAACACGGTGAGGTTGAAGGTCTTGGTGCTGGTTCCTGCTCGGTTCTTTGCTGTGCAGCTGTAAAGTCCAGCATCTCTCGGCTGAACGTCCACCAGGTGGAGCTGCGTTCCGTCTCCATCCTGGAGCAGCAGGTTCTGCTGGAGCGAGAGGAGCTCCTCGTCCTTCATCCAGGTCAGAGACGGCGGAGGAGAACCGTGAGCTTCACACGCCAGAGTGACCCGAGAGCCTCGAACCACCACCAGATGTTCGGTGGGTTCAGTGCGTTCCACCACAGGCTGAGCTGAGTCAGCAATCAGACGGATTATTACTGATGAGCTCACCTCGTTATCGTTATCATCATTCAGCTTCATATTAGAACCACTTCAAAGGGTCTACAGTTTGGTGGTACCTAGAACATGTAGCTGGAATAAACGTTCCGCAGATCCGGCTTCACTCCGAGCCTCACAGCGGTACCGACCAGAATCAGAGCCCTGCAGGTCAGAGATCCTGCACACACACACACACACACACACACACACACACACCAACAACAACAACAGTGTGGTAGAAAAACAGAGCAAGGAACCAAACAGAGTAAAAACCAAACTGACCTGAGAACCGAGTTGGAGGACAGTAGGTGGCGCCGTGGTGACGGGGACAGTGGGGCCCCATCTCTGTACCAGCTGACCTGAGGAGGAGGGGTTCCTGCTGCACGACACTCCAGAGAAACGGTACCATCCTGTACCGCCTGGACATCCAGGAGAACCTCACCATCGCCCAGCAGAGAGGGAGGAACTAAAACCACGGTTCCACACAGGGTTCATATGAGGACACAGGAACCTCCACTGAACCACGGCAGTTCTGGTTCTGTACCAAACCAATGGTTCCAATTTCACTGTCTCTCAGTTCTAGATGAGTCAGTTCAATGTGCAGAGGTTCTCATTCTGTTTCATTAAGTTTATTAATCTTTCATTAATGTGCCACCCCCAAACTGGTGTGGGGTGTGGTGGGGTGGGGTGGGGTTGGGTTTGTGGGGTGTGGTGGGGTGGGGTTGGGTTTGTGGGGTGTGGTGTGGTGGGGTGGGGTTGGGTTTGTGGGGTGGGGGTTTGTGGGGTGTGTGTGGGGTGGCGGTGGGTTTGTGGGGTGTGGTGGGGTTGTGGGGTGGGGTGGGGTGGGGTGTGTGGTGGGGGTGTGGTGGGGTGTGGTGGGGGGTGTGGCTTGGCGTGTGGACTCACTGAGGACTGTGACGGTGAACTGCAGACTGGCGCTCCCCGCCATGTTGGACAGGACACAGCTGTAGCGCCCTCCATCCTGCAGCTTCACGTCTCTGATCTCTAAATAGCGCCCCCCTGCGAGGCTCTGGACCCGCCCCCCCAGCTGAGAGACGTTTAATCCGACAGGTTGAGTGGGCGGAGCCACGTTGGAACAAAGTGACACATCAAACACTTTCCATCAAATGAGGGAATACCTGCAGCATCACGTCGTCTTTAAACCACCTGATCTGAGGGGCGGGGTCGCCGGACACCTGACACTCCAAACTCACATGACCTCTTACAGGCACAGACACACCTTTGACCTCACCTGGACCGAGCAGCCGGGGGGGTTCTGCACCACAGAACGTCCAAAATAAGGAACCAGAATGAATGATCAGATCAGAAGTAGAGAGGGACTCGCTCACCCTGCACCTGCACCCACTGGTTCCGCTCATCTTCACCTGCAGAGTTAACCGCACGACAGGTGTACACACCTGCATCATCCACCTGGAACACACACACACACACACACACACACTCTGAGCCGGCGGCAGCAGCAGGTGTGAAGGGAGCTGAGGGAGAACTGCAGGAACCTGAACGCCGCTGATGCTCAGAATGTGAGCGTCTCTGATCAGTGTGGTTCTGCTGTTCTCCTGCAGGGGGCGGCCATTCTTCATCCAGCTGAGTTTAGGAGCGGGAACTCCATCAGCCTCACACTCCAGCTCCAACACTCCACCTAGAGCCACCACCAGCTCGTCGGGCCACGTCGGGCCTGAGATCTGCGCGGGTTCTGAAACGGAACGTTCGGAACCTGAGTTTGTTCAGTTTGCTGAATGATGTCATTAAATAATCCTGACTGTAATCTGTGATACAGACTGTAAACGTTCAGGATGAAGCTCTTCTGATCTTGTCCTGCCGGATTAGCGGCGGTGCAGACGTACTGTCCGGCGTCCTGCTCTCTCACTCTGGACATCTGTAGAACCTCACCACCTTCAAAGCAGGAAGTGACGTCGTTAATCCCGTCAGATTACACAGGAATTAAGGAAGTCGTTCCTGTTGGTGACACCTGGCAGGACGTGAACCTCGGAGCCGAGGTGCAGCAGCTGTCCATCTCGGGTCCAGAGGATTTCTGCAGCTGGTTCTGATTGGACCTCACACAGCAGAGACACCATGTGACCTTCCACCGCCCGCACCTCCTCCTCATGCTCACCCACGACCCGTGGGGGCGCTATAGAGAGGAGAGGTTCACAGGTCAGAGTAGGTCACCGCCGCTCGGGTGATCTGATTGGTCGGGGGTGAAAGGTCAGGCGGTTACCCTGGATCATCAGACTGTAGGTGAGGCTGCTGCTTCCTGCCATGTTCTCCACACTGCAGCTGTAAAGGTTCTGCTCCATCTGCTGAACGTCCGTGATCTTCAGAGAACCGGATGGTAAGACCTGAACCCTGTGAGCGCGCGCACACACACACACGCACACACACACACACACACACACACACACACACTTTAATATCCAGCAGTGGTTCTGAATGGTGAATGTGAGGTTGCCCCATGCTGTGACTGAACATGGAGCTTCACTCTGGAGGAACCAGCAGTTTAATCCAGTCCTCATCAGGAGGAGAGATGAAGACCTGACTGAATTACTGGATTATTGATTATTGATTATTGATTTACAAATCTCATGAGAAAGAACATAAGAGAGCAGCGCCCCCATGCAGTACAGAGAGTTAATGCAATAACTAAACAGGTACGGTTTCCTAAAATATAAGTCTTGCACACACACACACACACACACTCTCACACACACACACACACACACACACACACAACCCTCTGCTATTCTCATCAGTCAGGAGTTTATGGAGGGAATCCCTGCTGACCTAAACATAACATGGCTCCACTGTTTCCTGTTTAACACACACACTCACACACACACACACACACACACACACACACACACACACACACACACACACTTTGATGTTTGTGTTGGAATGCCCCCCCGTCCTGATGGAAACATTCGGGTTGTTCATGTGGAAGCTGGTTTAATTTCAGGATGCTTTCAGGAACTAACGCTCCGCTGCAGGAACCTTTCTACGTCACAATGTGAACTGGTTCTGGACCTTCTGAAGTTCCTCTGCTGAAGTTCCTCTGCTGTAGTTCCTCTGCTGTAGTTCCTGAATGAGGTTCCTTAAGTTCATATTATAGGACTAACAGCACTTTGCTTTTGCTGTAGCATTGGGGAGGGTCCAGATTTAGTTCCAGTAGGACCGGTCCCCTGTTCAGAGGAAGATGTGATGATGTGGAGGAACTCTAGAGGAACTTCTGAGGAACTCCTGAGAAACTTCTGAGGTCTCTGAATGTTCTGACCTCAACCCACTGTTGGAATGAATTGGAAGGTCGACTGTGATTTGAAACATTTCCTCCATCATCCTGAATTCACAGACACCCCCCCCCCCCCCCCATGAAATTTGAGATCTGCATTCAGTTCCTTATACCCCCCCCCCCCCCCGACTGCCCTCAGGTCTCAGACAGGAAGTCTGACTCAGAACTGTGATGTCATCAGCAGATGAAGTCCTGTCCTGGAACCAATGGTTCCTTCTTTCTTTTCATCCTGCACTATGAAGAACCATCATCTGAACCGTTATCTGAACCGTTATCTGAACCATTGTGGGTTTATCAGAGGAGCTGATGATGTCATCACAGGTCTGAGAACAGTTCTGGTGTGGTGTCCGTACCGGGGTGTGTTCGGGGAGATGGGCTGACCGTTCCGTCTCCAGGTCATCGAGTGCGTGGGCTTTCCTTCCACCTCACATTTGAGGATGACCTCTGACCCCAGACCCACGGTCATGTTTATGAGGTGATCACGCTGCACCGCTCCGACGATCCGGGGCGTCGCTGACGTAAAAAAAACAATTAACATACAATTAACACCCAATTAACATATAATTAACATACATCAACATCACCAATTACAAAACACACCTGTTTCCATTTAATTAACCCAATACTATTAATATCTCATTTATACTTCAGAACGTGTAACAGAACCATGATGAACCAGAACCAGAACCAGAAATACATCAGCCTTAACACAGACAAGAGACAACATCTGTCTCTCTCTCCCTGTCTCTCTCTCTCTCTCTCTCTCTGTCTCTCTCTCTCTGTCTCTCTGTCTCTCTCTCTGTCTCTCTCTCTGTCTTTCTCTCTGTCTCTCTGTCTGTCTCTCTGTCTCTCTCTCTCTGTCTGTCTCTCTCTCTCTGTCTCTCTCACAGTGGATGTTGAGGGTGAGTTCCCGGTGGTCGGTTCCTGCGGTGCTGTTTGCTGTGCAGATGTAACGTCCTGAATCTGCTGCAGTCGCCTTTGAGATCCACAAACTTCCATCAGACCGAGAGGAGAGAACCTTCTCACCCTGAGAGACAGACAGAGAGACAGACAGACAGAGAGAGAGACAGAAAGAGAGAGAGAGAGAGAGAGAGAGACAGAGAGAGACAGACAGAGAGACAGAGAGACAGAGAGACAGAGAGACAGACAGACAGAGAGAGAGACAGAAAGATAGAGAGAGAGAGACAGAGAGAGAGAGAGAGAGAGGGGGGGGTCAGTGTTTGTGGTTCTTCAGTTGAATGAGGTGAACAGATCAGACTGTAAATCTTTGGGCCTCCATCGTGTATAACAGCAGGGATAGGACTAAATCCTCCTTTCTGGAGATCTGGGTTGCAGCTTATCCCATCACAGACAGTGCAGGTTGGTTTGGGTTTCAGGTGTTAATCAGACGTCTGGTCTGTGTTGGTCACCTGGGTCCAGGAGGTGGACGGTGATGGAACTCCGGAGGCTTCACACGGCAGGAGCACCGACGTTCCCTCAGCAGCCTCGAGAACCTCAGGAGAGGCGGTGGAGATCCGGGGGGGGGCTGCAGGGCGGAGAACCGGGTGGGTCAGGAGGTTAAAGGGTCTGATTACTCTGATAAAGACGTCCTGTTTCTCACCGTGGACCCGCAGCGTGACGTTCACTGACCCCGCCGGGCTCACAGACCGACAGACGTATTTCCCAGCATCCTCCGGGGCGACACGTCCAAAATGCAGACTGCCGTCGTTTCTGATGGAGACCGAGCCGCCGGGCCGGACCTGACCAGAGACAGAAAGACTAATTATCATTATCATTATTATTATTATTAATTATTATTTAGTATTATCATTATTTTATTTTATTTTTTAATTAATGTTATTATTATTATCATTATTGTTATTTATTATTTATTGTTATTATTATTATTATTATTGTTATTATTATTGTTATTTATTATTATTATTATTATTATTATTATTATTATTGTTATTTTTTATTATTTATTATTATTATTGTTATTGTTATTTATTATTATTATTATTATTATTATTATTATTATTATTATTATTATTATTGTTTTATTATTATTATTATTATTATTGTTATTTATTATTATTATTATTTATTATTATTATTATTATTATTATTATTATTGTTATTTATTATTATTATTATTATTGTTATTTATTATTATTATTATTATTATTATTATTATTGTTATTTTATTATTATTATTATTATTGTTATTTATTATTATTATTATTATTATTATTATTATTGTTATTTTTTATTATTATTATTATTATTGTTATTGTTATTTATTATTATTATTATTATTATTATTATTATTTATTATTATTATTTATTGTTATTTATTATTATTATTATTATTATTATTATTATTGTTATTTTTTATTATTTATTATTATTATTATTATTATTATTGTTATTATTATTATTATTATTATTATTATTATTATTATTGTTATTATTATTATTCTTCAGGTCACCTTCTCTCCATCTCTGGTCCAGGTGATCTCAGGAACAGGACGTCCAGCCTCCAGCTCACAGGAGAGAGAGACGGCGTCCCCGACCACAGCCACAACCTCGTACACCCGCGGAACTACCACAGGGGGCGCTGCAGGGACCACCAGACACCATCAGCAGAAAGGTACAGGTGTGTGTGTGTGTGTGAGAGTGTGTACCTGTGACGGTGAGGTAAGTAGAAGCTCCTCCCACTCCAGCTGTGCTCACAGCTGTACACTCGTACACGCCTTCATCCTCCACCACAGCGTGAGTGATTTCCCATGATGCCTTAGTGGAGGACCTTTAATTCAATAAAATGTTATTTAGTTTTGTTTTAATGGATGCACACACACACACACACACACACACACACACGTCGCTGGAGATCTGCTATGGAACGATCTGCTTTAAAAGCTCAGAGGAACCTGATTGTTCTTAACGGAACGTGTGGAGAACATTGAGTGACTTACTGATATCTCCTCGGTTCTCCGAGCGGTTCTCCATCTTTTCTGAACGTGAGCGTGAAGGGCAGCTGACTGTCCACTCTGCACTCGATCACCACGCCCTGCTGCAGGTCACCGCGCTGCTCAGCCAGCACCTCCACCTCAGGAACACCTGCAGAACACGAGGAGCACCCATGAGGTGGAGACAGAAACCCGCAGATCACTGATGGGATAGGACGAGAAGCGGACCGCTGATGTCTGTGTACAGAACGCTGGAGAGTCGATGGAAGTTGAAGCCACTGGCGTCGTTCCCCTTCACTTTGATGAAGAAGCCTTCAGATGGAGATCTGACGTGTGGAACACTCCAGACTCCGCTCGCTCCTCCATCCGCAGGACGAGGAACCGAGGAACTCAGCAGGTCTTCACCACGCTTGGACACCAGCACCACAGTGTTCAGTTCTCCAGGTGGGTCCAGGCCCGAACATCTCAGCACTACATGAGCAGGAACGCCTGAGGAACCGAGAACAGAGTGTGAAGGCTGGAGCCTGAACCAGAGCGTCCGATCTCACTGATGGAGCACCTTTAACGGGTCGTTCTCTCGTATCGCTGAGGTCCACGATGGCTGACGACGAGAACCCCGCCCGAAAGTCCAGGTTGCTCACACCAGTCACTCTGAGTGTGTGGCGCCCACTGCAGGCCACCTGAGAGAACAAACCAAAGAGCTTATGTATCAGATATCCCATTTCTGCACATCACAGACCTGCTGGAGCCCATCCCACAGGTTCTGCTGAAGGTCCCTCTGCTGGTCGTAAGTAAACCCCCGAGGTTTGAGTCCTAATACCTTCAGCGTCCACATTCCAGGACGAGGGTTCCTCAGGTTTACCACCAGTACTGAGTTTGGTATGTTCAGCAGCTCTCTCAGCCCCTGCCGCTCTCCAATCAGGTGACCTGTAACACAGTGCGTCTCAGTCGGTGCCGCCGCCCCGTGTTCTAATTAATCAGATCTAATCGTCGTACCGAGAGGGTCCCTCAGCTCGATCACCGGTCCCGGACCACTCACTGATACCGTCACCTCCTTCAGGCTCGGGTCCAAGGGCAGGTCCCAGACACGTTCCTGTCCCATCTCATGGTCAGAAGAAAGCAGGTGGACCTTCATGGCCTGCACTGTCTCCTCCACCCACTTCAGGACCTATCACAGTGCACAACGTGAGGGTTACACAACACGACCAGAAGTATGTGGACACCGGACCAACGCGCCCATCTGAGCTTGTTTGATCTATCAGGGGTTTGTTCAGCCTGTCTTCTGTGGGGCTGAAGTTTCAGCCCAAAACCCTCGGACCCTGCTGGAGTGTCCGGAGCCCACGGTGTGGATTTTAGAGGAGCAGCTGGCGTCTGTCCTTCGTCGTCCTCACGGTGTCCTCCTCACTCAGTCTCACTGTCTACAACATTCGCTTCAGCTTCAGGATTCAACCTTAGCCAACGATGACGCCATCAAATCTGCTAGAACTCACCCTCACCGACTCTGACACGCCGAAGACGCATCAGCCCCGTCTCCACACTCTGCCTTTGATCTCAGCTGTCAGAAAGTCCCGCCCACCAGCCTGAAGTAAACAACTGGATCTGATTCACTGAGGGGATTTATAAACTCAGAGCCGACATCACACTGACCCATGACATCATCAGTCAGACCAACGTTCTGTTTCTAGATCTGATACATGAGGCTGCAGAACCTGGAACCATCTCTCTCTCTCTCTCTCTCTCTCTCGCTCGCTCTCTCATTCATAGCTGGAGCACTTCTCCAGTTCATCCACTATAACGTCTTTGGACCATGGAACCACCCACACAGACATGTGGGAGAACATACTAATTCCACATATAAAGTCCATGTCCTTGTCCCTGTGAGTTCAGCAGTGTAATCGATCTGATTGATCTGTCTGATATGAATCATGTGACCCTTAATAACCAATCCCAGTGCACCTGACCCTCTCCTGCAGAATGCAGCCTGACTGAACTCTGATCTGATCTGAGACCATGTGTTCGGTCAGGATGATGTTCTGAATGTGAAGAGAACATCTGGGAACATCTGAGCTCTTAATTCAACACATCTGTGAGGAAACCTGGATCAGACTGAAGATTAACTTCTACATCCTGGAACCCTGCTGTGTTTATCTCTCTCTCTCTCTCTCTCTCTCTCTGTGCTGACAGCAGCTGCTTCCTTTTGGATTAAAAAAGCTCTAATGAGTGTAACGAGGAACACATGTGCAGGTCAGTCTCACCCCATGGAGACAGACAGACAGACAGACAGACAGACGGTGGGTCTGATTGGATGGTTCTGTAATGTCTCTGAACGTTTGAGGTTCTGATTCAGTCCGTCTCACGGTGCAGAGGAACATCAAACATCTGGATCTGTTTAGGAGGTCATACTGAAACTGTCCCGCAGTCTGAGTGTGTCACCCAGAACAACAGCGTGTGTGTGTGTGTGTGTGTGTGTGTGTGTGTGTGTGTGTGTGTGTGTGTGTGTGTGTGTGTGTGTGTCATATACACTATACAGACCAAAAACTACACACCCTTACACACACTGCGGAGGAGCAGGTGAAGATGATGATGATGATGATGATGATACCTTTATTAATCCAACAATGGGGAAATTCAAAAAGTGATGACATCATCACTTACAATGACATCATCACTCACAATGACATCAACTGTATGATGGCATCACTGTAACTAAGCCTTAATAATAATAATAATTAGGGCTGTATTCAACTACATATTTTCGTAGTC
>JAFMOC010000313.1:442500-447500 GCA_019802505.1 Corydoras sp. C115 | reverse complement strand
GCGGAGGCGCGCGCGTCTGAGTGTGTGTGTGTGTGGTGTGTGTGTGTGTGTGTGTGTGTGTGTGTAATCTGAGATCGCTGTAACACCCACACAGTCTGTGGAATCTCGGATGAATGTTTCCCAGCGTGTGTTTCTGCTGCTGCATCCATCACTCTGAACCTGATGCTGAAGAATGAGAACTTTAAACTGCACTCATCCAAACATTTAAACATCCAAACCATGATTTAATAAGAAGATCTGATCATCTAAACATCCAAACCATGATTTAATAAGAAGATCTGATCATCTAAACATCCAAACCATGATTTAATAAGAAGATCTGATCATCTAAACATCCAAACCATGATTTAATAAGAAGATCTGATCATCTAAACATCCAAACCATGATTTAATAAGAAGATCTGATCATCTAAACATCCAAACCATGATTTAATAAGAAGATCTGAACATCTAAACCAAACCATGATTTAATAAGAAGATCTGATCATCTAAACCAAACCATGATTTAATAAGAAGATCTGATCATCTAAACATCCAAACCATGATTTAATAAGAAGATCTGATCATCTAAACATCCAAACCATGATTTAATAAGAAGATCTGATCATCTAAACCAAACCATGATTTAATAAGAAGATCATGAACCTGAACATCTAAATCATCCCACCAACCATGATTTATGAAAGAAGATTTGAATCATCTGTAACATCCATTAATGTTATGATTTAATAAGAAGATTCTGCTGTGGCGGCCCGGTAAACAGTGGTTTGGCATGTTTAATAAGAAGGGGATCTGATCATCCCCAAAGAGTTCATCCAAACCATGGGTTTAATTTTCCTCCCAAGAAAAACATGGATCGAGATCATCTAAACATCCAAACCATGATTTAATAAGAAGATGCTGTGTGTCATCCTAAACATCCAAACCATTGATTCCTATCCTGAAGATCTGATCATCTAAGACATCTCCGCTGGGATGGGCATGGATTTAATAAGAAGATCTGATTATCTAAACCAATCATGATTTAATTTAAGAAGATCTGAACATCTACCACAAGATTGAAACCATGATTTTAATAAGAGATCAGAATACTGATCATCTAAATTAACATCCAAACCATGATTTTTTTTTTTTTTATAAGAATCTAATTTTAAGATCTGATTATCTAAACCAAACCATGATTTAATAAGAAGATCTTCATCATCTAAACATCCAAACCATGATTTAATAGGAAGATCTGATCATGCTAAACATCCAAACCATGATTTAATAAGACACCATCTGAACATCTAAACCAAACCATGATTACGTAGATTAATAGCACCGAAGATCTGATCATTTAAACATCCGGGCAAACCATTGATTCTGATAAGAAAGATCTGATCATCTAAACATCGCAAACCTGTTATGATTTAATAAGAAGATCTGAACATCTGATCAAACCAAACCATGATTTAATAAGAAGATGTCTGAACATGAAACTCATGAAGACATCTGTCAGCTCATCCATCTCACCAACCACGCCTTCATGAACTGAACTATGATTTTAACATGATGTCATACATTTATAATGTTATTCTTTATTTATTTGTTTATTTCTGCTGTGGCGGCACGGTGGCTTAGTGGTTTGGCATGTTCTCCTCTCAGCGCTGGGGATTCCTGGTTCGAATCCCCATCTGGGTGGAGTTCTCCCTTCCTGGGTGTATCTGCCAACGAGAGCTCTCCGCTGGATGGGCAGAATACTGAATCTGATTTATTAACATCTTCACAATTTTATAAAAAACGTAATATAATTTTAAGTGTGTTATCAAAAGCTGTAAACGAATCCTCACTTTTATATCCTCACGCTTATTACGGATTAACGGCACGAGAAGCATGTGGACTTTTATTTTGAAAGTTTGTATAACCGGCAGGAGAGCGGTGTCCCTCTGCTCAAAATAAATTTATAAATTTATAAATCTGTAAATCTGTAAATCTGTAACTCTGTAACGGTCAGTATGTAACTCAGGATTATATATCTGTGTCTTTAATTCTATATAAATGTTCTATAGCATGATGACTCGGCAGAAATGCGGTTTGTAGATGTATTTCGTTAGTTACACTGAGGGTCTCGTGATTATCGTCTTTATTGTTCTGATGTTTGTGTAAATTATTAAATGATTAATCATTTTTATTTCACTTCTGAATAACATTTCTCATACGAATTAAACGCTGCTGCGGGGTTTGATTTGGTGAATCGATTCTTTGGAGCCGTTTGAAAGATGAACCGTGGCTCAGTTCTGTGTTTGGTTCCTGGTTCCTGTTGTGTTACTCTATAATAAACTCAGTGTTACCATAGCAACGACATAAACACTGAAGAGAACGAGCCAAAGTGAACGAAGCGTTTATGTTTATTATGAATTCAGATTCAGGAATAAAGTTTTATATTATTATTATTATTTAATTATTTTTATTATTTAATAATTGATTTGTATTTGTTTATTAATTTGAGTTTTTTTTAACGTTAGAGTTCTCACAGTGATGTCATCAGATGAGGGCGTTCCCTCCTCAACACAGTCGTATTTCATTGGTCGGCGTGAAGACGTCATCAGGGCCAACCGCGTGCTGAAGCGTGTGAATGGACGGGACGTGCTGGTCGTTCACCACCAGGGGGCGCTGCACGCTCTGGACGCCCGCTGTTACCGTGGGTTTCAATTTAATAATAAGAGAAATCCATCACAATATTCAAAGCAACGAGCACGTGACTGTCTGACGCGTTTATCACGTGATGAATGTGCTGTTTAATCTACAGACGCTGGAGGACTTTTACAGCATGGAGACATCGAGGTGATTATTAACCAATCAGCTGGTGGGATTCGAACCCGCAGCTCCGTCTGCTTCACTTACATTAACATTGGTGTTGCTGAGATCAAAGTTTCATCTGGATTAAAGGGAGGTCAGTGCTCAGGTCAGTGCTCAGGTCAGTGCTGAGGTCAGTGCTCAGGTCAGTGCTCAGGTCAGTGCTGAGGTCAATGCTCAGGTCAGTGCTGAGGTCAATGCTCAGGTCAGTGCTGAGGTCAGTGCTCAGGTCAGTGCTGAGGTCAATGCTCAGGTCAGTGCTGAGGTCAGTGCTCAGGTCAGTGCTCAGGTCAGTGCTGAGGTCAGTGCTTAGGTCAGTGCTCAGGTCAGTGCTGAGGTCAATGCTCAGGTCAGTGCTCAGGTCAGTGCTCGGGTCAGTGCTGAGGTCAGTGCTCAGGTCAGTGCTGAGGTCAGTGCTCAGGTCAGTGCTGAGGTCAGTGCTGAGGTCAGTGCTCAGGTCAGTGCTCAGGTCAGTGCTGAGGTCAGTGCTCAGGTCAGTGCTCAGGTCAGTGCTCAGGTCAGTGCTGAGGTCAGTGCTCAGGTCAGTGCTCAGGTCAGTGCTCAGGTCAGTGCTCAGGTCAGTGCTGAGGTCAGTGCTCAGGTCAGTGCTCAGTGTGATGGTCCAACAGTCTGAAGGTTGGGAGTCCTTCAGGAAGACCCCTAACCCTCACTGCTCCAGGGGGCGCTATAGCAACACTTTTGTAAGGTGCTTTGGATAAGTAGATGCTTCAGCAGTAGGTTCTCCTAATGAATGGTTCTCCAAACTAGTTGTGTTTCAGATGATCCTGTTTGTCTGTGGTTTGTCTGTTTTCCTGTGGTCTCTCTGTGTTCTCTGTCGGTGGTGTGTCAGTGGTGGACTCAGCGTCTGTACCTGTGTGTGTGTGTGTGTGTGTGTGTGTGTGTGTGTGTTGAGGAGGTGGATGGGCGTGTGTGTATCGTGTGTCCGTGGCACGGTTATAAGATCTCGCTCTCAGACGGTGAAGCTCTGCAGCGGACGGTGGATCCCACCGCCGAGCCGCCGACGCCGCGCTGGAGCTCCAGAGGGGTCAGACAGAGAGTCCACTGTGTCTCAGAGACGCACGGGGACGTCTTCATCACCCTGACCTCCACACCGGAACCCACAGAGTCCACTGTGTCTCAGAGACGCACGGGGACGTCTTCATCACCCTGACCTCCACACCGGAACCCACAGAGTCCACTGTGTCTCAGAGACGCACGGGGACGTCTTCATCACCCTGACCTCCACACCGGAACCCACAGAGTCCACCGGCTCTCAGAGACGGACATACAGAGACATGATGACCCACAGGAAGTGACCTCACAGCAACTACGAGCCACAGAGAGACGCTGTCATGACTGCAACATGACTGTGTATGTGTGTATGTGTGTGTGTATGTGTGTGTGTGTGTGTGTAATCATTGTAAACCTCATTTTGAACTCTTTGATCTTGTTTACTGATTGAAGTTGCAGAGTAAAGCAATGATGAAACAGCAGCGCTGAAGATGAAACTTATTTATTATTAATTAACAAATCGATGACATCATCATCATCATCACCAGTGAGAATCATCCACCACCCTAATAACCCCTGCTCCATGGTCCTGATCGTTAGAGAACATGCTAAAGGGAACTAACAGGAGCAGGTGCTTAATGAGTTTAATGAGTTAATCAGCTGATGGAGGTGGTCGTCACTGTAAACGCTGATTGAAGCTGACTTCCCGTTTGATGTCAGATGGTGGCGCTGTGAACGCGCTCGTGCTGCCGCCGCCAAGTCCGACCCAAATGAAATGCAGAACTGTGTTAACGATGACGTAATAAAGTCCTGCGGCCCTCTGGTCCTCACACTGAGTGTACGTTCCACTGTGGTCCCACCAGGTGGCGCTGCTCACACAGAATCAGTCTTCTGGTTCTTCTGCAGTTTGGGTTTTCTGCATCTGAAACGAAGGATTAAAAAACTGAATTAATAATCTGAATATAATCTGAACATTAATCTGACAGAGTTCTGATAGCAGAACAAACATCTGTCCTTAACAAACATCTGTCCTTAAAATGATTGAACAGATGTTCAGTGACTCTGCGTCGTGTTTGCTCTTCGTTAGTGTAATGTTGTTTAATGTGCATTTTAATTAATTTTTTTCATTGATTTGCACATTTATTATTTAT
>JAFMOC010000313.1:427500-437500 GCA_019802505.1 Corydoras sp. C115 | reverse complement strand
GATCACAACACAATGTGACCTTTCATTTCAACAACCTGTCGTTTTAATTCATTGATCAGGGTAATGGAGGGTGTTGGAGCCTATCCCAGCACATACAAAGCAAGCAAGGGGGAGCATCCTGCACAGGTGATCAGATCCTCCTATCCTCAATGCTGGTTTTATATGGTGAGGTGGTGGTGAGTATGGGAGAACATGCAAACCACACAGAAAAGAACCTTCATCACCTTTATCGCTAAAGACACTGAGGAGCACCCTGCTGTGAGGTGACTGACCGTAAGATAAACTCAACTCTGACATCTGAAGTGTATTGTTTTCGTTGGCGTGACGTCAGACAGAATCAGTCTGTCCAGGTAAATCGGTGCTTAATATCATATATATAAATGTGTGTGTGTGTGTGTGTGTGTGTGTGTGTGTGTGTAAGTTAAGATAAGATAAAGCTTTATTTGTCTCACAATGGGGAAATTGACATTCTCAGCAGCAGATACAGAGGAAGAGTGAAAAAGGTATCCAGTCATTAGACGAGATTTAAACAAAAAACTAGGATTTTTTTAAAATAGAATTAGAAATCTATATATATATATATACTAATTAATTAATTAGAAATCTATATATATATATATATACATGATAAAAATGTAATTTTCTAATTTTCAGTTATTTACAGTCCTACAGTAGAGGAATGAATTGATGGCACATATGGTGTCTGATTAAGCAGCAGTTATTACATACAGAGGATTGAAATGTATTTAACCATCAATATATATATAAAATACCCTACTATTTAATGTATATCTTATCTTTGATGTCTTTGTTCGCAGTATAATATTTCAATATTTATCGCCACTATAATTCATAATTAGAAGTGTTGTAATCTAATGCTGTGACGTGTTCTGTCCACTAGGTGTCCTCAAAACCTAAAATCCCCCCAAAAACCGCGAGGAACCCGGCGGGTTTTTAAACGTTCAGTCGATAAGCGTTACAGTTGCTCCGCAGTCAGCGGTAACATCAAAGCCATGCGAGGTTCTGCTGAATTAATGACCGTAATTAACGGGGTGAGTGACGTACAGCGTACAGAGAGACACATGCGCTCGCTTCATTCATTCAAACCCCGGAACTCCGCCCACACACGTGCGGTCTGGGGGCTCGACCAATCCGGAGCTCTGATTTGGGTCTGCCGATGATCAGCTGACCGGCTGAATCTATATAAACCCCAAAGCCGCCACGCCGCTCCATTCATTCCGAGTCTGCGGGGCAACGAGCTGAAGGTTAAAGGTTCAGTAAGGCGTTCAGAGTGACCTCACGAAGCGCATCGGAACTCCGACTATGCTGCAGCTGTCCTCCGCTCTGCTGTGTGCGCTGCTGCTGCTGATGGGATGCTCAGTCACGGAGCTGAGAGCCGACGCTGCGCAGAACGAGATCCTGCAGAAAGGTGAGCGCTGGACTTCACCTTTAATCTCAAACCCTCAGCCTTCTGATCTCCAGATGTTAAAACATCAGGACGTCACCATGGAAACCGCGAGCGCGTGGCCTCAACGAACACACCAGAATCAAGAGCGTCCTCTGATTAATTAGCTTTTTACACTTAAAGCGGCCACTTCAAAGGAAAGAAAGCGTTTGAAGTCGTAGGTTTAGATTCATATTAATGAAATAATTAATAATTAAAGCCTTAAAGCGTTTCACCTGAATGCCTGAAAACCGATCATTCATTTTAAATTAAATAAGGAATTAGTAAATAATTAGTGCTGTGGAAGGCAAGAAGTGACGTCATACGTCCTTATCGTGTGTGTGTGTGTGTGTGTGTGTGTGTGTGTAAATACTGTATTAGAACTGCACGCGCTCACTGTTCTCGTGAAAGTGGTTGCACCTGTTCCTCATGCAGAACATTGGTGACATTCTCACACACACACACACACACACACACACACACACTAAATACACACACACTACACACTCTAAACTTTCTCACACACCCCGCAGCCACGCCGGCTTAATTCAGCCTGATGTTGGTGACCTCAGATTACCCCTGCAGTGGTTGATTAAAGCGTATTAAAGGTGCAGTGTGTGATTAATAATCCTGATCTCAATCCTAATCCCACACACTGCACCTGTTTACATTCCTGTTTAATCCTCATCCTGATCCTCATCCTGTCTGCAGTCTGAACCCGTAATAAACTCAACACAACAGTGTGTGTGTGTGTGTGTGTGTGTGTGTGTGGGGGGGGGGGGGGGTTACATCACCTCCAATCCATGAACAATTGGAACTCTGAATGGAAGGGGGCGGGGCCGCATACCTGGGGTCACCGTGTGCACATTGTGACGCGTGCTCTGATCAGGTGATGGGTGTGGCTGTTCTCACGTGGCTGGGTTCTGACAGGTGGACCTGCGGATGAGACGGTGACCTCGGTGGACCTGAAGCTGATGGATGACCAGATCAAATTCAACATGCGCACGTCTCCGGATCTGGACGTGGAGGGCTGCTTCCTGCAGCCGGGACGCAAAGAGGGTCTGCGGAGGTGCGGCTTCAACGCCACCGCCAAGACCATCCTCATCATCCACGGCTGGACGGTAACGCCCCCCGCTGGCCACTCGCACCCTGATTATACTCTCGTATCTGTTCTGTGAAATTGACCTCATGGATGACCGTGATCAGCACCAATACTGCATTCATGTTTCAGAACTTCAGTCTCATCGTTTATAAAGTTTACAGCTTTAAAGAAAAACCATCCATCCATCCATTATCCTCAGCTTCGTCCTCTATTAGGGTCGTGGGGGGGGGGGGGGGGGTTCTTCATGTCCATCCAGGGGAGAACGTTTCGGGCACTGGGCAGATACACCCAGGACAGGACGCCAATCTATTGCTGGACACACACTCACTCACACACACACACTCTATATGGGGCAATTTGGAGAATTGATTTCACCTTGAATCCATATTTTTTGGACTGTGGGAGGAAACCGGAGAACCCGGAGGAAACCCACGCAGACACGGGGAGAATGTGGAAACTCCACCCACATGTGGATTTGAACCGGGAATCCCTAGTGCTGAGAGGAGAACATGCCAACCACTAAGCCACCGTGCCGCCCTTAAGAAAAACTGTTTTATAATTAAATGAAGTTGTGACATCATCAATGACATCAAACAAATGAACCTGTTATTAATAATGAAGAGTTGAGATGTGATTTAATTAATGAATTAAGAACGTTCAGTGTTGCTTTTCTTTTGTAGACGTGTGTGATGTGGATGTTCTGATGGTGTGTGTGTGTGTGTGTGATGTGGATGTTCTGATGGTGTGTGTGTGTGTGATGTGGATGTTCTGATGGTGTGTGTGTGTGTGTGTGTGATGTGGGTGTTCTGATGGTGTGTGTGTGTGTGTGTGTGTGCAGATCGGGGGGATCTTTGAGAGTTGGATGTATAAGTTGGTGTCGGCGGTGGTGCAGCGTGAGTCTCAGGCTAACGTCATCGTGGTCGACTGGCTCAGCTACGCTCACCAGCTTTATCCTGACGCCGTCAATCACACGCGCGCCGTCGGCCTCAGCATCGCCGCCCTGCTGGACTGGTTACAGGTACACACACACACACACACACACACACACACACACACGGTTTGTCCTAACACACCCCGCAGTCTGTTACTTTAGATAAAGTATTCAGTCAGTGTTTTAACGTCTAAATCAGGTGCAGCGCCGCCGCTGCTTTAAACAACTGTTTGGTGGTAAACAGTGTGTGTGTGTGTGTGAGATGGGAGGGGTGTGTGAGATGGGAGGGGGGTGTGAGATGGGAGGGGTGTGTGTGTGGGGGGGGCATACTGAGTCTGTAGCAAAAGAGCAGATGGGTTTAATGAGACACAGTTCAACTCTATTCAGTTCAAAGTTATCACTCACACACTCACACACTCTCACACACACACTCTCTCACACACACACACAGAGTAAGAAAAGAACAATTTATGTTTAAGATGTGATAAAGTTAATATTTAGATTTAAGTTTGAGGTCATGTGAACAGAATGGAATGTAATGAGCTGATGAATATTCATGAGTCTGTGTGTGTGTGTGTGTCTGTGTGTGTGTGTGTCTGTGTGTGTGTGTGTGTGTGTGTGTCTGTGTGTGTCTCTGTCTGTGTGTGTGTGTGTGTGTTTATGTCTCTGTGTGTGTGTGTGTCTGTGTGTGTGTGTGTGTGTGTTTGTGTCTCTCTGTGTGTGTGTGTCTCCGTGTGTCTCTGTGTGTGTGTGTGTGTGTGTGTGTGTGTGTGTGTGTGTGTGTTGTGTCTCTCTGTGTGTGTGTGTCTCCGTGTGTCTCTGTGTGTGTGTGTGTGTGTGTCTCTGTCTGTGTGTGTGTGTGTGTGTGTGTTTGTGTCTCTCTCTGTGTGTGTGTGTGTGTGTGTGTGTGTGTTGTTTGTGTCTCTCTGTGTGTGTGTGTGTGTGTGTGTGTGATTTCAGGATGAAGAGCAGCTCCGTATTCAGGACGTTCATCTGATTGGTTACAGTTTGGGTGCACATGTAGCCGGTTATGCAGGAACCTTTGTACGTGGAACCATCGGCCGGATCACAGGTAGCGGAACCCGTTTGGGTCTCTGACCTTTAACCCTCAGAGTTGATTCAGGAAGCGTTTGTTTGTGGACGCCGCGTCGTGGTGAGGTGCGGTAATGAGGGGTGTGGATGTTGCAGGTTTGGATCCGGCCGGTCCCATGTTTGAGGGGGCGGAGCCTCATAGGCGCCTGTCTCCGGATGACGCGGAGTTCGTGGACGTCCTGCACACGTACACGCGGGAGGCCCTGGGGGTCAGCATCGGCATCCAGCAGCCCATCGGCCACGTGGACATTTACCCAAACGGGGGGGACGTCCAGCCGGGGTGCGCGCTCGGAGACGTCCTGTCCTCTGCTGCCGCAGGAAGTGAGTCCGACGGAACGCCGCGGAGCGACGCCCCCGTTAGGTTCCGCTGTGGTGTAACTGTGTGTGTGTGTGTGTGTGTGTAGACTTCATGGAGGTGATGAAGTGTGAGCACGAGCGGGCAGTGCACCTGTTTGTGGACTCTCTGATGGACAAGCAGCAGGTCAGCTTTGCGTATCAGTGCGCCGGCCCCGAGCGCTTTAACAAGGGCGTCTGTCTGAGCTGCAGGAAGAACCGCTGCAACAACGTCGGCTACGGCGCCAAGAAGGTGCGCAAGACCCGCAACACCAAGATGTACCTGAAAACCGGGGCCGTCACGCCCTTCGCAGGTGAGACTCCGCCCACCCGCCGGCCTCCCCACCCACGCCGGAACACGTGATCACATGACCTCCCTCGTTCATGCTCGATGTCCAGAAGAGGAAGTGTGCTGTTTAATCACCAGAACTTCAGATCTTTATTAATTATTAATTATTAGTTTATTAAAAACTTCCTGTTTTTAAATCTCATAATTAACTAAACCAGCATCAGTTTTAAAATAGATCAAAGTCCTTAGATGTTCGGGTTTTGGGGTTCGGGGGTCACTTTGTTCATAATCACACATCAGAAAGTGGGTGTGGTCAGTAGTGGGTGTTGTAGTAAAGTGGGTGTGGTCAGTAGTGGGTGTGTTGTAGTGAAGTGGGTGTGGTCAGTAGTGGGTGTTGTAGTAAAGTGGGTGTGGTCAGTAGTGGGTGTGGTAGTGAAGTGGGTGTGGTCAGTAGTGGGTGTGTTGTAGTGAAGTGGGTGTGGTCAGTAGAGGGTGTGTTGTAGTGAAGTGGGTGTGGTCAGTAGTGGGTGTGTTGTAGTGAAGTGGGTGTGGTCAGTAGAGGGTGTGTTGTAGTGAAGTGGGTGTGGTCAGTAGTGGGTGTGGTCAAGTATTGGTGTTGTAGTAAAGTGGGTGGTCAGTAGTGGGTGTGTTGTAGTAACAGGGGTGTGGGTCAGTGGGTGTTGTAGTAAAGTGGGTGTGGTCGTGGACATGTGAGTGCTGACCCCGACCCCCCCCCATCAGCGTAGTTACAATCAGAACATACGAACTGTGTGTGTGTGTGTGTGTGTGTGTGTGTGCAGGGCGGAGGGCGTGGGTTTGAACCACACCAACACGTTCCTGGTGTTTACGGAGCAGGACATCGGGGACCTGCTGAAGATCACGCTGAGCTGGGAGAGCCCGTCCCAGTCTGTCGCCGCCCTGTGGGCGCACATCAAGTCCTTCTGGAACAGTCCCTCCAATCAGACGCTGCAGGTGCGCCGCATCCGCGTCAAGTGTGGAGAGACGCAGAAGAAGTGAGTGAGGACCTCACACCCATCAATCACATGATCAATCATCTCCATATCAGTGTTAATTACACCGGAACTCTAATTAGAACCGGTTTCCTGTAAATGGTTCCCACTCTGACCTCATGTCCGTGACGGGTTCCTGTTGCAGGTTCACGTTCTGTGCAGAAGATTTCTCCAACATTGAGATCTCACCTGGAAAAGAAATCAACTTCTATAAATGTCGTGACGGCTGGGAGGTCAAACCCCGAAAACGGTAACCCCTCATTACTGCACCTTTAATTTACCCCCCG
The DNA here is from genome assembly GCA_019802505.1 of Corydoras sp. C115. Lineage (NCBI taxonomy): Eukaryota > Metazoa > Chordata > Actinopteri > Siluriformes > Callichthyidae > Corydoras > Corydoras sp. C115. Next base: position 431,012 of record JAFMOC010000313.1, on the reverse strand, counting down.
CACACTGCAGGACGGGGATTTGGGACGGAGCCGCTGAGTGATGATGATGATGATTTTTGTTTTGTAGGATTCTGATGTGAGGAACTGATGGGGATGCAGCCGAGCTCTTCACGTTCTGAGCACTTTCATATCTGGGTTCTCTGGTGTGTGTGTGTGTGTGTGTGTGTGTGTGTGTGTGTGCACCTGCGCTCGTGTCCTTTTGATATTTTCATACATGTATATTTATTTCCAGTTTATTCAAAAGCCTGTGAATTTCACCAGCAGTACTGTGTGTGTGTGTGTGTGTGTGTGTGTGTGTGTGTGGGTGGGTGTGTGTGTGCGCAGGTGTGTGTGTGTGTGTGTGGGTGGGCACATGTGTGTTTTTTTTTTTTTTTTTTTTTTTTTTCACCAATAATTTTATTTTACTTTATGTGCAACTTTATTTATGAAGGAGCTGATTTACTGCCACATTATTTATCGTGTGTGTGTATGCGTGCGTGTGTGTATGCGTGCATGCACATGTGTATGCGTGCGTGTGCATGTGTGTGTGTGTATGCGTGTGTCTGTATATGTGTGTTGGTATTCATTTGTACACCTGTGTTTTTTTTACATGAGTTTTTGACCTAAACCTGGAGTTTTTAAGGAGAACGAGCGTCCTGATGATTTATAATGATGATGATGAAGACGAGGGTGATGATGATGATGATGATGGTGATGATTGATGATGATGAAGACGAGGGTGATGATTGATGATGATGATGAGGGTGGTGATTGATGATGATGATGATGAGGGTGATGATGATGATGAAGATGACGAGGGTGATGATGATGATGATGAAGACGAGGGTGATGATGATGATGATGACGAGGGTGAGCTGGTGGTTATAATTAAATGAAGGCCGCTGTTCTTCAGAGAAACGTGTTGCTGTTTATTTCCTGTAAAGGAAACTGTATTTAAAACTCTGAATAAACTGATCTCGTTTGTAACGCAGGACTGATGACTGCATTAATTACACATTATTAAAAGCCTGTTAGCCTATCAGCCGCTTGGGGGCGGGACTTCCTGTCCCCTCGGTTTGAGCTGACGTGACGTTAATGCCACGTGGACAGAACCTCGGTCAGTGACCCCCTGCAGCCGCCGCGCTCGGCTGATGGAGGTTCATCTGCAGAGGGACGTCTGAGTCCCTGCAGTGATCAGCTTCAGAACGCTGAGCGCCGGCTCCACCACGTGAGCTTATGAAAGCTGGTTTGAGTAATCCTAACTCGAGTTAACCAGACGGTTGAGTTCCACTAACGAAATCCAGATGCAAACTGTACCCACTAACTTAATCCAGGCTTGTGTAATCAACCCTTACAGTGTGCACACAGCCCCGGCAATCCAGATCCGAACAGATCGACCACCTGAACAAACGGCTGCTTCCTCTGAACAGAGTTCCTTATACCGCTGAAAATAAAGAGATTATAATTAATAATTAAATAAAATAAAGAGATTATAATAAATAATTAACGTTGTGAGTGTGATAAGACGACATGTCTGTGTTTGATAAGAACTTCGTTCAGTTTTCTTTATAATATAAATATATAATACAGTGAACTTTAAATCTGTAACTCATAAGTTATAAATATATAATTCTGTTTTATAGAGCTTTTATTATGTTGTGCTATAATGTTTAAACTCTTGTAAACGTTCTATAATTAATAAAGTTTAAGAGTATATAAAGTGTTTAAGGTGTAAACGTTAATCAGAGGAAGTTATCTGCTGCTGAGCAGGTTTGTTGAAGCGTGTACTCGTTGCCGTGGTAACTGAGCGAGGCCTAAGTCATGAAGTTTTAAAGCCTGGCGTTCTGATTCAGCCACATGATGGGATAGGCCCCAGGTCACTGCATGGTGTGGTTCCAACTGAGTGTGGAGGAAACACCTGGGTTTAATGATGAAGATGGGCGTGTCCTCATACTAATGGCTGTAGTGTTGCTCGTCCTCCAGTCCCACTCCACGCTGATGGAGCTGGAATCCTCACAGATCTGAGGAACCGTTCTGACACCGTGGGTTCCCACTGACGGACCTGCAGGAACGGGTGCTGCTCGGAGAGGTCTTTATTAGAACCACCTGAGCACCTGCTCGTTCAGCTCATCATCTAATCAGCCAATCAGGGTGCTTCACTGGATAATGCCAACCAATAGAAACGGAAGGAAGTTCTTGAGGATGATCAGTTCGTGGTCTGGTTCTATGAGCCGTGGTTTTCTGCTGAGTCAGCAGTGTGGAGGCAGCGTGGTGCTGCTGGAGCTGCTGGAGGTGAGTCTGCTTTATTCACAGCGCTGCTCATCATTCACACCACTCTGTGAGGACCATCTGATCTCTGGGGTTTTATCAGTGGGATGATGATGATGATGATGATGATGATGATGATAAGGTCATTGGTTCTGTTTTATTTAAAGGACGTGGTTTTAATCACTGAACATGGTGACCAACAAAGAGAACATCATTAGAACTCTATATATATTCAGAGAGGTGGATGACGGTCAGTCACATGACCCTGTCAGTGTGTGTGTGTGATTTATCTTCATCAGAAGGTCAGGTCTCATTTTGTTCCACTGCATAGAACAATGAGGTCAGATGATCAGATGATCAGCAGAAGGTATGTGCCGTGGCCTCCTGCACTGCAGGGTTCAGCTCATGAGGGAGTGTTAATGTTCCAGTGCAGACAACAGTTTGGGGAAGGTCTGTTCCTCTCCCAGAACACGTGTTCCTGTTTCCACTTCATCAGAACCTTCACCAGCTGACCTGATTGGTCATCTCAGTGTGGGTGTCTGACCCTCACACTCCTAAATCTAATTAAAAAAAGATCAGAATGAAGTGAGTGTCAGGTCTGAGGTCTGAAAACCAGTGTGTACGAGTTCTAAATTCAGCCCCCTCCTTAACCACACACACACACACACACACACACACACAGTGCCCACCCAAAGTTCCACAGCCAGTCTGAGAATCAGTCAAAGGTCAAAATCAGACGTTCTGACTGAAAACAGAACAAAGAAACTACAGAACGCTGAGTCTGAGAACGTGAGGCTTGCTAATATAACCTCCTGTAACAGCTCCAGGGTGAGAACATCTGTGAAACACCTCATTATCTGCTGTTCAGAGGGATTCGTACAGATCAGAGATCATCCCACAGTTCCATGGCCAGTAGAGATCTCATGGATATGGACGAGGTCATCCCTTCACACAAGCTCCTCAGAGTCTTCAGGTTTTAGGTTCCAGCCTGACCGGTTCTCCGGTTCCACCTCAGGTTCTCTGTGAGATCTTGTTCTGATGTTCCATCCTTCATCATGCTTCACAGTGGGTCTGGGGTGTTCCTTCTTCATGTTCTCTGTATTGAAGCGTCTCAGTGTTCTGATGAATTAAGGTCAGTCCTCCACCTCCAGAAGAAGTTCCCCTGCAGTTCCTCTGTCGTCAACAACCATCAACCAGTTCAGGTTTTGCTGACGTCAAAGACGTTCTCCCATCTGACCATCTGGTTCTGTCTGACTGGTGAGCCG
>JAFMOC010000313.1:420000-422500 GCA_019802505.1 Corydoras sp. C115 | reverse complement strand
CCTTTTACTTTCTGACCTTCTATTAATAGATGAAATGTCATGCCTCATGCACTTCAGCACCTTTTAGCACAGGCCACGCCCACTACAGCAGGGACACGCCCATCAGGCCATGTCCTGAAAATGTCCTGGGCTTCAGACACTAATCTTAAACATGACATGGATATATAACACTGTCACATGAGAGAGAGCGAGCGAGCGAGTGAGCGAGAGAGACAGAGAGAGAGAGAGAGAGACAGAGAGAGAGACAGTGACAGAGAGAGACAGAGAGAGAGAGAGAGACAGAGAGACAGAGATAGAGAGACAGAGAGACAGAGAGAGAGAGACAGAGAGAGACAGAGACAGAGAGAGACAGAGACAGAGAGAGACAGAGACAGAGAGACAGAGAGAGAGAGAGAGAGAGAGACAGAGAGACAGAGACAGAGAGACAGAGAGAGACAGAGAGAGAGAGAGAGAGACAGAGAGACAGAGATAGAGAGAGAGATTCTTTCATTCATTATCTTCCGCTTTATCCAGGCGCTGGGCAGATACACCCATGACAGGGGGGCAATCTATCACTGGGCACACACTCACTCACACACACACACACACACTCTATATGGGGCAATTTGGAGAACTCAATTCAGCCATGTTTTTGGACTGTGGGAGGAAACCGGAGAACCCGGAGGAAACCCATGTGGACACGGGGACAACATGCAAACTCCACCCAGATGGGGATTCGAACCGGGAATCCCTAGTGCTGAGAGGAGAACATGCTAAACCACTAACCCCCCCCCCCCGAATACTTAATCATTTATTCCTTTTTTAAACCAAGTTAAAAGACATTTGGTGTTGCTGAAGCCTATCCCAGCATTTATAACCCTAACCCTTGCATATGTGCATGTTTATGAAGTGAGGCACACAACGCATGAGGAGAACATACAAATTCACACAGTACCTTTGTGTCATGATGGAGATCAGTGACCGTGGCCCCGCGGCACCCCCCCCCCCCCCGCTGTAATCCTGCTGATGATCCGTACCATGTGACTCCTGTGGGTTTCTGAATACACTCTGTGTGATTAATCCACGGTTCCACGTTCTCACGCCGCGGCCGAACACCGGGTCTGCGGTCACCAGGTCTGAGGTCATGTTAAAGTTCACCTTCTTCATTCTGATTCGTTAGGAATCATTCTGCTGAATCAGCTCTAGATCATTGCATCATGAACTTCACTAACACCAATTACACCCTCAACTAGAACATTTAGAACTGTTACAGGACATGTGGAACTGTTACAGGACAAGTTCTTTTTTTCACTTTTTTTATGTCACGCTTTTTATATCAGTACATCGTCACAAAGCAGCTTTACAGAATGAAAAGCCTTTAAACCCCAGGGAGCGAGCCGAAGAGACAGCGGCAAGACAAAACTCCCTGTTATGATGTTATTTTAAGGAAGAAACCTTCAGAAGATATGGAACTGTTACAGAACAAATGGAACTGTTACAGAACAAATGGAACTAGTTCAGAAGATGTGGAATGGTTACAGGACATGTTCTGCTCTCGGGTTCTGATCTCGGGTACCATGTCCTATGTTCTGCTCTGGGGTTCTGCTCTGGGGTTCTGTTCTCGGGTTCTGCTCTGGGGTTCTGCTTTGGGGTTCTGTGTTTGGTGGTGGTGCGGCTGTAATCCCGAGGCTGTGGAACCTGTGATGATGATGATGTGAACAGAACTGAAGCATAAAGCTCGAAGTTCAGACCAGAAAGTGGAACCTTCCTGTAAGAGGAACTTTCTGATGAACTGAAGAGACATGTGAACTGCCCCCCCCCCCCCCCCACACACACACACACACACACACACACACACCAGTGTCAGTTCCTCAACACGGGCCTGAATCATGAAGAGTTCTCAGTGATGTGGTCCGAGCTGAAACATGGTCCAGTGGTGTGTGTGTGTGTGTGTGTGGGGGGGGGGGGGGGGGGGGTGATCAGATCAGATCTATTTCAGACACATGATCAAAGTCATAAACATCATAACAAATAAAGAAAGCCAACGGTCAGGAGGTCATCCAGTTGGACGCTGGATGCAGTTCTAATTCAGAGAGAACTCTTTCTGAAGTTAAAGGTGAAACCAGGAATTAAAGGAGAAGGAAGAGGAAGTCCTAAAGTCCTAAAGTAACAGGAGGACACAAGTCTGCAAATCAAAACATCCGATGCACATTTAAGTTCACGCTGTTTAACTAATTAAGAATAATTAATTTATTATTAAATATAAACAGTGGGGGGGGGCTGTTTGTAATAGACGGATCTCAGGTGAGTTCAGGTTTAATTAATTCAGGTGATTTAGATTTAAAATGTTCATTAGCGGTGGTGGGGGGGGGGTATCAAACTTGAAACAATACATGAAAATGTGTATCACACACACACACACACACACATACACACACACACACACACACACACACACACACACACACACACACACACACAGAGGAAACATGAGTATTGTAGATAAACCAGTTGGCATTAA
>JAFMOC010000313.1:405000-415000 GCA_019802505.1 Corydoras sp. C115 | reverse complement strand
ACTGAACACGAGGTCAGACAGATTGAGGCAGCGTCCAGGAGACCAGCAGGTCAGGAGATCCCCATCAAATGCAACGACCTCTTCAAAGAAACTGCCATTAGAACCGTACTGACAAAAGGAGTCGCTGGAATCGGAAAGACCGTCTCCGTGCAGAAGTTCATCCTGGACTGGACTGAAGGAAAAAGCCATCAGGACCTCTTCTTCATCTTTCCTCTTCCATTCAGAGAACTCAACTTGATCAAGGACAAGCAAATGAGTCTGATGGACCTTCTGCATGACGCCTTCCCAGAGATTAAAGACTTATCATTTAAAGACAAAGACGTCCACAGGGTTCTGTTCATCTTTGATGGTCTGGATGAGAGTCGACTTCCTCTGAACTTCCACAACAATCGGCTCCTGTGCGATGTGACGGAACCGGCTTCGGTAGACGTTCTGCTGACCAACCTCATCAAGGGGAACCTGTTCCCCTCCTCTCACCTCTGGATCACCTCACGACCAGGAGCTGTCAATCAGATCCCTCCTGATTGTGTAACCCAGGTGACCGAGGTTCGAGGCTTTGGTGATCCTCAAAAAGAGGAATACTTCAGAAAGAGGATCGGTGATCAGGACCTGGCTGAGAAAATCCTTACACACGTGAAGTCCTCCAGAAGTTTGTACATCATGTGCCACATCCCGGTCTTCTGCTGGATCTCAGCCTCAGTTCTAGAGAGATTGCTGGGAGGAACGGAGGATGGAGAAATCCCCAAAACGCTGACTCAGATGTTCACCCACTTCCTGATCTTCCAGATCAAACACAGGGACCAAAAGTATCATGGGAAATATGATCTGGATCCTCGGCAGGTCAGAGAGAGTGTCCTGGCTCTGGGAAAACTGGCTTTCCAACAGCTGGAGCGAGGAAACCTGATCTTCTACGAGGAAGATCTGAGGGACTGTGGCATTGATGTTGGAGAAGCTTCAGTGTACTCAGGAGTCTGCACCCAGATCTTCAGAGAGGAGCTTCAGCTGCACCTGGGGAAGGTCTTCAGCTTTGTACATCTGAGTGTTCAGGAGTTTCTGGCTGCTTTATTTGCTTTCCTCAACGTCATCAACCAAGATCAAACGGAACCTCCAACACCACATGTCTCTGATCTTAATGAGTTCCTTCAAAAAGCCGTGGACACGGCCTTGCAGAGTGAGAACGGACACCTGGACCTTTACCTTCGCTTCCTTCTGGGCCTCTCGCTCGAGTCCAATCAGAGTCTGCTAAGAGCCCTGCTGACCCAGACAGGAAGCCACGCCTACAACAAGGAGGAAGCAGTCGAGTACATCAAACAGAAGATCAAAAGCAATGGTTCTGCAGAGAAGTCCATCAACCTGTTCCACTGTCTGAATGAACTGAACGATGACTCTTTGGTGAAAGAGGTCCAGGACTACCTTAAAAGAGAAGTGGACCACTGTCTCCACGGTGTCCGTCTGTCCTCGTCTCACTGGTCAGCGTTGGTCTTCGTCTTGTTGAACTCGGGAGACGAGCTGGATGAGTTTGATTTGAGGAGATACAACCCGTCACACGAATGTCTGCTGAACCTGCAGCCGGTGCTGAAAGCCTCCAGAAAAGCCATGTAGGTAACGACCTCCCCCCCCCCCGAGGTACAGACACTCATTAACAGCTTTAATTAACACACCTCCCAGTTCAGCTTCTCTTCAACATCCAATGTTTTGACTGATGGTTTCTTCTTCTCAGTGGGTTCTGATGTTCCGTATCGTTTTTGTTCAGGTTGTCGGACTGTAATCTAACGGAGGACAGCTGTGCGGTTCTGTCCCTGGCGCTCAGCGCCCCCTCTGTCAGTCTGAGAGAACTGCAGCTGAGCAACAACAACCTGCAGGACGCTGGAGTGAAGCTCCTCTCTGCTGCACTGCAGCACCCACACTGTTACCTGCAAAAGCTCAGGTGAGCACCTGTACATCTGTGGGTGGGGTGGTCAGGGGTTCAGGTGTTGGGCCATTAATCTGAAGGTTGTGGGTTCAAATCCCAGGTCCACTGAAGTTACCAGTGTGACTTCCTGAGTACCCTTACTGCTCCAGGGGGCGCTGTAGCCAACCCTGTGCATCAGTTTGGGATACTTGTGACCAACCAATGAGATCTAGACGTTCTGAGTTGCAGTGGTCCTCCTTTGCTCATGGGTTGAAGTTTCATAAAGTGAAGGCTGATGTAGAACCTTCTGTTCTTCTCCCTCAGTCTTCAAGGCTGCAACCTGACCGATGAGAGCTGCTCGGCCTTGGCTTTGGTTCTCGGTTCCGCCTCCTGCCGGCTGAGGGACCTGAACATCAGTGATAACCAGCTGAGGGACTCTGGTCTGAAGCTTCTCTCTGCAGGAGTGGAACATCCAGACTGTCATCTAGAAGTCCTGAGGTGATCCCCATGGTTCTGTTTCAGAGGCTCATCCTGCATTCAGGAGAAAATAAAGACTGGTGTCAGGTTCTGCAGTTTTAGACCAGTGTGTGGGGGGGGTGATGTTCTCATGTTATAACCTGTAATGAGTGGAACGTCCACATTGTGAGGAGCCTGCAGGACATCTACAGGAGGAAGAGGAGTTTTCTTTGGAATAGGTTTGTAACGAGACTTTAATTAATAGATTCGTTCAGTGGAGTGAGAGTCTGTGATGTTCAGGTCTCATACGACAAAATAAAGCTCAGGTTCCAGCTTTATGGTTCAGGTCTCTGGAAACCGTAGAGGGGGGGTAGCTCGGGTTCAGACCTCGGGTCCACTGAAATCACTGCTGTCCTCAACCTTCACTTCTCTAGGGATAACGATTAGGGTTTAGAACCTTCATCATCTACAGATCAGATTATGATCTATCAATCAGAGCATCAGAGGAACATCTCCCAGATTAAAGAACCAGAACCAGGACAGAAAGCCCTGCTGAATGTGAGGGACCGTCCATCATCAAAGCCTCTTCCAGACTGACCAGCAGGTGGCTGATGTTAATTCTTCATACGTTCACAGATTATCTAACTGCGGCATTACAGAAGAAGGATGTTTGGCTCTGGTCGCAGCTCTAACATCAAACCCCTCACACCTCAGAGAGCTGGACCTGCTGTCCAATGAGACGGGACAGGAAGCATTACGGCTGCTGCACCATCTACAGAGGGATCCCAACAACAAGCTGCAGAACCTGCTGTGAGCTCCGTTCACTTTAGAGATTCATAAAACTGTTTCCACATTTTAGAGGAAAACACATACGGAACACACACGGAACACACACGGAACACACACGGAACACACAGTAAGATTCTCCTGACGTTACGTCCTCATCTCTGAATCTCAAACTGAAATGAAGCCATAGATTAATATAATGTTATTCTTTTATTCTGGCTCATAAATACACACCAGATTAAATTCATCTCCATTCAGCAACCCAGCTCCATCACTCAGCTCCACCACTCAGCTCCATCCCTCAGCTCCATCCCTCAGCTCCATCCATCAGCTCCATCTCTCAGCTCCATCCCTCAGCTCCATCCATCAGCTCCATCTCTCAGCTCCATCCCTCAGCTTCACCACTCAGCTCCATCCCTCAGCTTCACCACTCAGCTTCATCACTCAGCTCCACCACTCAGCTCCACCACTCAGCTCCACCACTCAGCTCCACCACTCAGCTCCACCACTCAGCTCCACCACTCAGCTCCACCACTCAGCTCCATCCCTCAGCTCCATCCCTCAGCTCCACCACTCAGCTCCACCACTCAGCTCCATCCCTCAGCTCCATCCCTCAGCTCCATCCCTCAGCTCCATCCATCAGCTCCATCCCTCAGCTCCATCCCTCAGCTCCATCCATCAGCTCCATCCCTCAGCTCCATCTCTCAGCTCCACCACTCAGCTCCATCTCTCAGCTCCATCCCTCAGCTCCATCCCTCAGCTCCACCACAGTGCTGATCTATGGTCTAATCTTAAGTCTTCAGAACCTTTAACCCTCTGAAGAACTGTCAGTCTAGCTGATGAACATCCATCCATCCATCCATCCATTATTTTCAGCTTTATCCTCTATTAGGGTCGTGGGGGGGGGGGGGTTCCCCATGCCCATCCAGGGGAGAATGTTTTGGGCGCTGGGCAGATACACCCAGGACAGGGGGGCAATATATCACTGAACACACACTCACTCACACAGACACACTCTATATGGGGCAATTTGGAGAACTCAATTGACCTTAATCCATGTTTTTGGACTGTGGGTGGAAACCGGAGGAAACCCACGCAGACACGGGGAGAACATGGAAAACTCCACCCAGATGGGGATTCGAACCGGGAATCCCTAGTGCTGAGAGCCATGCCAAACCACTAAGCCACTGTGCCGCCTGCTGGTGAAACCTAATTCTGAATGTACTGATTGATCTTCCTCATCAGATTCTCATTGGGGGTCATGAGCCTCACCCTGTATGACGCTGCAGGACGCGATTAACCTTCTTCTCTTTTCTCCTTCAGTCCTGTTCAAGTTCTCCCTCAGCATTATTCATATGTGGACCTAGAAGATGAAGCTGCTCTAGAAGAAATGTATGACAGTCAGTGGCCAGATGATGATGATGATGAAGCCATTCTTGATAGAATGTATGAGACTCATTGGCCAGATGATTATGATGAAGAAGCTGATCTAGATGCCATGTATGATTTATAGCTCCAGAGTTAATGGGATGCATTAGGATTCCCATTGTGGGCATGATGCAGACTGTGATGCAGACTGTGATGCAGACAGTGATGCAGACAGTGATGCAGACAGTGATGCAGACTGTGATGCAGACTGTGATGCAGACAGTGATGCAGACAGTGATCAGGGTGATGGGGTTTAAACAGTGATCTGTATAGTGTTCTTTAGTAAAGATGTTTTTATTTGATCTAGTTCGTTATTAAGATGAAAAGCAGATCCCAGTCGTCCACATCTGAAAAAGCGTAAGATTCCCGTTCATAAAAACCTGGAACTCCATCTGTCAGCTTACATTTAATATTCATAAATATGTTTTAAGTAGAAAATGAAAGTGTAATGGATGTTGGGGTTTTAATTTCTTTGTTGCAGCTGAAAATAAAGTGAAAGTTTCACAAAAGTTTAGTCCAGAAATGATGGTTCATATCGCACAGAACCTTCCATTGGATTCTGCTGTGAACGTCTCCTTATCTTTATTTACTGAGTTATAAGGTGCTGCCCTGCACCCCCCACTGCCCCAAACTCCTGCCCCCACTCATCTGAATCGACTCTGATCTGAATCGACTCTGATCTGAATCGACTCTGATCTGAATCGACTCTTCATTCTGATTATACAGTTTAATTTCCTTTTAATTAAACACATTTTCTGGAACTTTGCATCGATTTCTCAAAACTTTGAACTCAAAATCTTTTTAAAGCCTGAATTCACTGAACCTTTGACTCGTCCTGCAAAACCAAACCTTTGCCCATAAACGGTTCAAACAGCTCGAAATAAAAGCTTTATTATTTACAAAATGCATTTTCAAAACTACACTTTGATTCAGCAAAAATAAGAAATGATCTACTGTACAAAAAAAATACAAAAAAATGATATAAATATAGTGATGTGGGTGGAGTCCCGTGGCCTATTGGGTGGTGGAGTCCCGTGGTGTTGGGTGGTGGAATGGTGTTGGGTGGTGGAGTGGTGTTGGGTGGTGGAATGGTGTTGGGTGGTGGAGTGGTGTTGGGTGGTGGAGTGGTGTTGGGTGGTGGAATGGTGTTGGGTGGTGGAATGGTGTTGGGTGGTGGAATGGTGTTGGGTGGTGGAATGGTGTTGGGTGGTGGAGTGGTGTTGGGTGGTGGAGTGGTGTTGGGTGGTGGAGTGGTGTTGGGTGGTGGAATGGTGTTGGGTGGTGGAATGGTGTTGGGTGGTGGAGTGGTGTTGGGTGGTGGAGTGGTGTTGGGTGGTGGAGTGGTGTTGGGTGGTGGAGTGGTGTTGGGTGGTGGAGTGGTGTTGAGTGGTGGAATGGTGTTGGGTGGTGGAATGGTGTTGGGTGGTGGAGTGGTGTTGGGTGGTGGAATGGTGTTGGGTGGTGGAATGGTGTTGGGTGGTGGAGTGGTGTTGGGTGGTGGAGTGGTGTTGGGTGGTCGCTCATAAATCTACTCAGGTTGACCTGAACTTGCCGTCCAGCTTCCCAAGTTTTAATGATGGTGCCTTCATCTGAAATGATCATTCTTCATCTCCTCCTCCTCCTCCTCCTCCTCTGTTTGTATTCACAGTGAAACGTCTATAACCTCCTTTAATGCCTCATTTCACAGAGGGTTAGGTTCAGAGAATACAGATATCATTCATTCATTATCTCCCGCTTTATCCTCTATCAGGGTCGTGTTGGGGTTCCCCATGCCCATCCAGGTGAGAACGTTTCGGGTGCCAATCTATCACTGGACACACACTCACTCACACACACACTCTATATGGGGCAATTTTGAGAATTCAATTGACCTTATTCATGTTTTTGGACTGTGGGAGGAAACCGGAGAACCCGGAGGAGACCCACGCTGACACGGGGAGAACATGGAAACTCCACCCAGATGGGGATTCGAACCGGGAACCCCTAGTGCTGAGAGGAGAACATGCTAAACCACTAAGCCACCGTGCCGCCAGAATACAGATGTATGTTTCAGTAATTCAGAACATCTGTAATGGAACAAAGCGACCCGCACTGCCCCCTGGTGGTGGAGAGCGGCGGTGTCGGTGACGTCATCACGGGGCGCCCTGCTGCAGCGTGTGTGCGGTGTGTTTACAGTGGTGTGTAGCAGCTGAGTGAGAGAGAGAGAGAGAGAGAGAGAGAGAGAGAGAGAGAGGTAAGTCTAAACGTTCTAAACTTTATAAAGGTGTCGGTTGTTCCGCGGTGTGTGTGTCGGTGAGAGAACCCGCTCTTTATGATCACTCACCCCTCTGTTAGCCGTTAGCATCACTGCTCACACCCCCCCCCCCCCCACAGCTGATCAATCAATAACCAATCATCAATAACCAATCATCAATAACCAATCATCAATCATCAATACCACAGCCTTACACTGACGGGCTCTGGAAACATGATCACACGACTCAGGATGGGGTTTCATCTGAAGCTCAGGTTTGGGTTTAATCTGGTGTTTGGGTTTAATCTGAAGCTCAGGTTGGGGTTTAATCTGGTGTTTGGGTTTAATCTGAAGCTCAGGTTGGGTTTAATCTGGTGTTTGGGTTTAATCTGAAGCTCAGGTTGGGGTTTAATCTGGTGTTTGGGTTTAATCTGAAGTTTGGGTTTAATCTGAAGCTCAGGTTTGGGTTTAAACTGAAGCCCAGGTTTGGATTTAATCTGAGGTTGGGGTTTAATCTGAGGTTGGGGTTTAATCTGAAGTTTGGGTTTAATCTGAAGTTTGGGTTTAATCTGAAGTTTGGGTTTAATATGAAGCTCAGGTTGGGGTTTAATCTGAAGCTCAGGTTGGGGTTTAATCTGGTGTTTGGGTTTAATCTGAAGTTTGGGTTTAATCTGAAGCTCAGGTTTGGGTTTAATCTGAGGTTGGGGTTTAATCTGGTGTTTGGGTTTAATCTGAAGTTTGGGTTTAATCTGAAGTTTGGGTTTAATCTGGTGTTTGGGGTTAATCTGAAGTTTGGGTTTAATCTGAAGTTTGGGTTTAATCTGAAGTTTGGGTTTAATCTGAAGCTCAGGTTTGGGTTTAATCTGAAGCTCAGGTTTGGGTTTAATCTGGTGTTTGGGTTTAATCTGAAGCTCAGGTTTGGGTTTAATCTGAAGCTCAGGTTTGGGTTTAATCTGGTGTTTGGGTTTAATCTGAAGCTGGTTGAACTTGGGTTTAATCTGGTGTTTGGGTTTAATCTGAAGCTCAGGTTTGGGTTTAATCTGGTGTTTGGGTTTAATCTGAAGCTGGTTGAACTTGGGTTTAATCTGGTGTTTGGGTTTAATCTGAAGCTCAGGTTTGGGTTTAATCTGATGTTGTGGTTTAATCCGAAGCTCAGGTTTGGGTTTAATCTGGTGTTTGGGTTTAATCTGAAGCTCAGGTTTGGGTTTAATCTGGTGTTTGGGTTTAATCTGAAGCTGGTTGATCTTGGGTTTAAGGTTCTTGTTTGTAATAAAGCTGAGCATTGGGTTCTGATTGGTGAATGCGTGGTGTAGCAGGTCTGGGATAGGCCCCAGTGTACGAGGTCATGACCCATCACTGCTGAGCAAGTTAAGATGAATCGGTATGTCGATTGTTGGTCAGACTTTAAAATCCAACTCCGTTAATGCTGCTTCCCCCATGTTCTCGTTCCTCTGATCTTCATCACTGAACTCTCAGAGAACAACCCGCTGCTTTCTGTTGTTGTGATTTAAAGAGTTTGTTATGATTGTTAGATTAATAGAGAGATCATCAGTGATGAGGATGATGATGATGATGATGATGATGATGATGATGGTGATGATGATGGTGATGATGATGGTGATGATGATGATGATGATGATGATGATGGTGGTGATGATGATGGTGATGATGATGATGATGATGATGATGATGATGGTGATGATAGTGAAGATGATGATGATGATGATGATGATGATGATGGTGATGATGATGATGATGATGATGATGATGATGGTGATGATGATTGTGATGATGATGATGATGATGATGATGATGATGATGATGATGATGATGATGATGATGATGGTGATGATGATTGTGATGATGATGATGATGATGATGATGATGATGATGGTGTAAATGTAAAGCTGTGTTCTGTGTGGTGACTCTGTTCTATAATGTTATGTATTATTTTATTTGTTGATCTTAACGCCGTCACTTTATTAATCACATTTGTATTGTTTAACGTAACCTTCATTAGTTTACCGCTAGATGGCGCCTAAATACCGACAAAAGATTTAATAGTTTTTTAAATGACATACCTATTTTATTTTAATGATGTAATGTATTTTAACTAATGAATCATTATTGTTGGTTTATTTGCTGATATTAATTTTTTTATGTTTCTTTTTTGACTTTTAATATTTTTTTTTTTGGTTTCTTCAGCGTTAATATTTCTATTTGCCACGAGGTGGGGCTGTTACACCTCAGTTTAGCCTTCCTCATGAACTCTGTGTGTGTGTGTGTGTGTGTAGATGGATCTGCAGGTGTCCGTGGTTTTGCAGGTTCTCTCTCGGGCGTGCAGTCAGGATTCTGCTCTCCTCAAACCTGCAGAGGAACAACTGAGACAGTGGGAGAACCAACCCGGGTTCTACTCCATACTGCAGGTAGCACATCCAACCCCATCTCACCTGGGTTCCTTACCTCTGTGTGTGTGTGTGAGTGTGTGAGTGTGTGAGTGTGTGAGTGTGTGTGTGTGAGTGTGTGAGTGTGTGTGTGGAGGGATGTCTCCACCTTCATTCTCTAATCATTATCAGTGTAATGAAGACCTGAACTGAAGCTGTTTCAGAGGTGTGATACAGCACGTGTGTGTGTGTGTGTGTGTGTGTGTGTGTGTGTGTGTGTGTGTGTGTGTGTGTGTGTTTCCTGTACAGAGTATATTTAATAATCATGCGTTGGATGTGAACGTGCGCTGGCTCGCCGTGCTCTACTTTAAAAACGGAATTGACCGCTACTGGAGGAGAGGAGCGCCCAAGTACGGACTACACCCTCACCTCCACCCACCCTGCACTGCACCCTGCACTGCACACGCCACTGATCCAGCTGTGTGTGTGTGTGTGTGTGTGTGTGTGTGTCATGCAGTGCCATTTCAGAGGAGGAGAAATCGTCTCTGCGTGCCGGACTCATCACCAACTTCAACGAACCCATCAACCAGGTCCTGCCCCCCCATCTCTGCCTAAAGAGGGTGTGATGTGCAGTGTTTATCTGACTGTGTGTGTGTGTGTGTGTGTGTGTGTGTGTGTGTGTGTAGATCGCCACGCAGATCGCCGTGCTGATAGCGAAGGTTGCGCGGCTGGACTGTCCCCGTCAGTGGCCTGAGCTGATTCCTGTCCTGCTGGAGGTGGTGAGACATGAGCAGGTCCTGAACCAGCACCGCGCCCTGCTCA
>JAFMOC010000313.1:397500-400000 GCA_019802505.1 Corydoras sp. C115 | reverse complement strand
GGCAGCTCTTTTAGTGGCTTTTCTTATGGTTCCTTTGATGGTTCCTTTGATGGTTCCTGTTGTGATGTTGATTTATTGAGCTGAATGCAGTGTACAGTGTTTATAGGAGGGCAATAACAGGCCGGTGGTTCTAGTTCCTTAACGGTTCTGTACCTGTAGATGATTTTGAGTTCAGGACGGAGCAGTTCCTCCCTGTGAGTTCTTTCTTTCTCCCTCATCGTCCTCCACCCGTCTGACCAGTAACCTCCCCCCACCACCCCCCACTAGTTATTACCCTCTCCTCACCCTGGCTAACCCCCCCTCCCCCCACCCTTGGCTCATGTGTCCTCCTCTGCCCCCCCCACCCTCGGCTGATGTGTTCTCCTCTGCCCCCCCCACCCTCGGCTGATGCCCCCCCCCCCGCAGTATGTGGAGCCGATCTTCGCGCTGCTGTTCCAGCTGTTGCAGCAGGTGAACGAGTGCGACACCAAGATGCAGATCCTCCATGTCATTTCCTGTGTTATAGAGAGAGTCGGCATGCAGGTGAGCTCACTGCCCCCTGCAGTCTACACCGTGCAATTACACCCTGTTAACTGTTTATAACTCTGTGTGTGTGTGTGTGTGTGTGTGTGTGTGTGTGTGTGTGTGTGTGTGTGGGGGTACAGATCCGGCCCTATGTTGATTGTTTAGTTCAGTATCTCCCTCTGTTATGGAAACAATCAGAAGAACACAACATGCTGCGCTGTGCAATACTCACCACACTCATCCACCTGGTACAGGTACGACACACACACTCACTCACACACACACACACTCATCCACCTGGTACAGGTACGACACACACTCACACACACACACACATAGATACACACACACACACACACACTCATCCACCTGGTACAGAGGTAACTCACCTCTCTCTCTCTCTCTCTCTCTCTCTCTCACTGGTGTGTTTTGGGTGGTGGTGTTTGGTGGTGGTGTGTGTTTGGTGGGTGGTGTTTGGTGTGTGTTGGGTGGTGGTGTTTGTTGTGTGTTGGGTGGTGGTGTTTGGTGTGTGTTTGGTGGTGGTGTGTGTTGGATGGTGGTGTTTGTTGTGTGTTGGGTGGTGGTGTGTGTTGGGTGGTGGTGTTTGTTGTGTGTTGGGTGGTGGTGTTTGTTGGATGATGGTGTGGTGGTGGTGTGTGTTGGGTGTTGGGTGGTGGTGTTTGGTGTGTGTTGGGTGGTGGTGTGTGTTGGGTGGTGGTGTTTGTTGTGTGTTGGGTGGTGGTGTGTGTTGGATGATGGTGTGGTGGTGGTGTGTGTTGGGTGTTGGGTGGTGGTGTTTGGTGTGTGTTTGGTGGTGGTGTGTGTTGGGTGGTGGTGTTTGTTGTGTGTTGGGTGGTGGTGTTTGGTGTGTGTTGGGTGGTGGTGTTTGGTGTGTGTTGGGTGGTGGTGTTTGGTGTGTGTTGGGTGGTGGTGTTTGTTGGATGATGGTGTGGTGGTGGTGTGTGTTGGGTGTTGGGTGGTGGTGTTTGGTGTGTGTTGGGTGGTGGTGTTTGTTGTGTGTTGGGTGGTGGTGTTTGTTGGATGATGGTGTGGTGGTGGTGGTGTGTGTTGGGTGGTGGTGTTTGGTGTGTGTTGGGTGGTGGTGTTTGTTGTGTGTTGGGTGGTGGTGTTTGTTGGATGATGGTGTGGTGGTGGTGTTTCAGGGTCTGGGGGCGGAGAGCAGGAACCTGTACCCGTTCCTTCTTCCTGTGATCCAGCTGAGTACAGATGTCTCTCAGCCCCCTCATGTCTACCTGCTGGAGGACGGTCTGGAGCTCTGGTAACGTTCTCCACACGTTCGTTCTGAAGGTTCTGGATGTTGGGGGTGGATTTGGTGAACATGTGAGGGTTCTTGTGGTTCTGCAGGTCGGTGACGCTGGAGAACTGTCCCGCTTTAACTCCAGAACTGCTGCAGATCTTCCAGAACATGTCTCCTCTGCTGGGTGAGAGCCCCCTCCACCCCCCCACCCCACCCCCCGTAGCTTGAGACACGTTGTACTGACCACAGCCCTGTGTTCTGCAGAGATGAGTACAGAGAACAGCAGAACCTGCTTCCACATCATCACTGCCTACATCTACCTCTCAGCCAGTGACTTCCTGCAGGTCAGCCCGACACACACACACACACACACACACACACACACACACACACACACACGCACACACACTCCTGTCACTCCACATGGGGGCAGCACCTAACAGTCTGAAGGTTCTGGGTGAGGTTCTCAGACCTGTGGGAGGTATTTAAATCAACCTCCCAAATAAACCTCACGTGGTGAGTCAGGTGGAGCTGAGTGCATCCACCGTTTTGGTGGAGATTAATCTGTGGTTCTGTTGTGTGTGAGTGTGTGTGAGTGTGTGTGTGTGTGTGGCTCGGTTCTGATGACGGTGTTCTGAACTGGGGGAACGGTAATCGCTGAGGTTCACAGCACCATCTGCTCGGCTCAGGTAGCTGACATTTCCGTGTTCTCAGATAAACTCTCCAGCAGATGGAGAC
>JAFMOC010000313.1:380000-390000 GCA_019802505.1 Corydoras sp. C115 | reverse complement strand
TCAAACAAACCCTCACTGTAACATCAAACAAACATCAAACAAACCCTCACTGTAACATCAAACAATCATCAAACAAACCCTCACTGTAACATCAAACAAACATCAAACAAACCCTCACTGTAACATCAAAAAAACCCTCAGTGTCCATCAAACAAACATCAAACAAACCCTCACTGTAACATCAAAAAAACATCAAACAAGCCCTCACTGTAACATCAAACAAACCCTCACTGTAACATCAAACAAACATCAAACAAACCCTCACTGTAACATCAAACAAACCCTCACTGTAACATCAAACAAACATCAAACAAACCCTCACTGTAACATCAAACAAACCCTCACTGTAACATCAAACAAACATCAAACAAACCCTCAGTGTCCATCAAACAAACCCTCAGTGTAACATCAAACAAACATCAAACAAACCCTCACTGTAACATCAAACATCAAACAAACCCTCACTGTAACATTAAACATCAAACAAACCCTCACTGTAACATTAAACATCAAACAAACCCTCACTGTAACATCAAACATCAAACAAACCCTCACTGTAACATCAAACAGAAGTCCTATAATCAGATGATGGCTTAATTAATTAATTAACGATGCTGCTGAATGAGGGTGTGAATCTGTTTTCTTTCTGTTCAAACATTCTCTGACGGCGTCCTGACGTGACGATTAAAGATCAAAGCCTTTTATATTCCTTTGTTTTATTTGATGTTGTGGTCGTTTGCTGAGCATTTCATCACAGTTTTATTTTAATCTGTAAAATAAAAGCTGAGAAGCCTCTGGATGTCCACTGTAATCAGTCAATCGGACCTGCTGACCGCTCTGCACCTGAGCACCGGTTCCTGCTCCTGATCTGTGGTTCCCTGTCTCTGGTTCTGAGGGTGCACCAGCTCTTCTGGTTGTTCTGGTGCTCGGTGTCCTGATGTTCTAACGCAGAACGTGACCTCCTGATGAACGCGTCCTCCATCACGTCTCTCAGCCGTCACTCACGTTCTGAAACCAGTGAACGGAGTCAGGCTGCAGGTTCTAAAACATGAGTCAGGCTGCAGGTTCTAAAACACGAGTCAGGCTGCAGGTTCTAAAACACGAGTCAGGCTGCAGGTTCTAAAACACGAGTCAGGCTGCAGGTTCTAAAACACGAGTCAGGCTGCAGGTTCTAAAACACGAGTCAGGCTGCAGGTTCTAAAACACGAGTCAGGCTGCAGGTTCTAAAACACGAGTCAGGCTGCAGGTTCTAAAACACGAGTCAGGCTGCAGGTTCTAAAACACGAGTCAGGCTGCAGGTTCTAAAACACGAGTCAGGCTGCAGGTTCTAAAACACGAGTCAGACTGCAGGTTCTAAAACACGAGTCAGGCTGCAGGTTCTAAAACACGAGTCAGACTGCAGGTTCTAAAACACGAGTCAGACTGCAGGTTCTAAAACACGAGTCAGGCTGCAGGTTCTAAAACACGAGTCAGGCTGCAGGTTCGAAGACGAAGACTGCAGTGTGAGGAAGGTCAAACGAAAGGTCAAATGAGAGAGAGCAGGGGGCGGAGCTTCACTCACACTGCATATTTATTTATATTACAGACATAACACACACACCCCCGAGTACAGCACCAGTGTGTGTGTGTGAGTGAGTGAGTGTGTGTGTGTGTGTGTGTTCGTGTATGTGTGTGTTCTACAGGGCTGTAGATTGTGTCCCTCATGTCGTGTGAGTGTGTGTGTGAGTGTGTGTGTGAGTGTGAGTGTGTGTGTGTCCCTCATGTCGTGCAGTTGAAACTCTAAAGGCACTAAACTGAATTGATGGAGGTTCTGTTTCTGCGCTTCATAAATCTGCAGCTGCTTCATAAAACAACCCTTAAACCTGCTGCTCCCTACAGAGTGACCCTACAGAGTCAGCCTACAGAGTCAGCCTACAGAGTGACTCTACAGAGTCAGCCTACAGAGTGACTCTACAGAGTGAGCCTACAGAGTGACTCTACAGAGTGACCCTACAGAGTGACCCTACAGAGTGACCCTACAGAGTGACCCTACAGAGTGACCCTACAGAGTGAGCCTACAGAGTGACCCTACAGAGTGACTCTACAGAGTCAGCCTACAGAGTGACTCTACAGAGTGACCCTACAGAGTGACCCTACAGAGTGACCCTACAGAGTGACTCTACAGAGTCAGCCTACAGAGTGACTCTACAGAGTGACCCTACAGAGTGACCCTACAGAGTGACCCTACAGAGTGACCCTACAGAGTCAGCCTACAGAGTCAGTCTACAGAGTGACCCTACAGAGTGACCCTACAGAGTCAGCCTACAGAGTGACCCTACAGAGTGACCCTACAGAGTGACTCTACAGAGTCAGCCTACAGAGTGAACCTACAGAGTCAGCCTACAGAGTCAGCCTACAGAGTCAGCCTACAGAGTGACCCTACAGAGTGACCCTACAGAGTGAACCTACAGAGTGACCCTACAGAGTGACCCTACAGAGTGACTCTACAGAGTGAACCTACAGAGTGACTCTACAGAGTGAACCTACAGAGTGACCCTACAGAGTGACCCTACAGAGTGACCCTACAGAGTGACCCTACAGAGTGACCCTACAGAGTGACTCTACAGAGTGACCCTACAGAGTGAGCCTACAGAGTGACTCTACAGAGTGACCCTACAGAGTGACCCTACAGAGTGACCCTACAGAGTGACTCTACAGAGTGAGCCTACAGAGTGACCCTACAGAGTGACCCTACAGAGTGACTCTACAGAGTGACCCTACAGAGTGACCCTACAGAGTGACCCTACAGAGTGACTCTACAGAGTGACCCTACAGAGTGACCCTACAGAGTGACCCTACAGAGTGACTCTACAGAGTGACTCTACAGAGTGAGCCTACAGAGTGACCCTACAGAGTCAGCCTACAGAGTCAGTCTACAGAGTGACCCTACAGAGTGACCCTACAGAGTCAGCCTACAGAGTCAGCCTACAGAGTGAACCTACAGAGTGACCCTACAGAGTCAGCCTACAGAGTCAGTCTACAGAGTGAACCTACAGAGTGACCCTACAGAGTCAGCCTACAGAGTCAGTCTACAGAGTGACCCTACAGAGTGACCCTACAGAGTCAGCCTACAGAGTGAGCCTACAGAGTGACCCTACAGAGTGACCCTACAGAGTGACTCTACAGAGTGAGCCTACAGAGTGACCCTACAGAGTGACCCTACAGAGTGACTCTACAGAGTGAGCCTACAGAGTGACCCTACAGAGTGACCCTACAGAGTGACTCTACAGAGTGACCCTACAGAGTGACCCTACAGAGTGACCCTACAGAGTGACTCTACAGAGTGACTCTACAGAGTGAGCCTACAGAGTGACCCTACAGAGTCAGCCTACAGTCAGTCTACAGAGTGACCCTACAGAGTGACCCTACAGAGTCAGCCTACAGAGTCAGCCTACAGAGTGAACCTACAGAGTGACCCTACAGAGTCAGCCTACAGAGTCAGTCTACAGAGTGACCCTACAGAGTGACCCTACAGAGTCAGCCTACAGAGTCAGCCTACAGAGTCAGCCTACAGAGTGAACCTACAGAGTGACCCTACAGAGTGACCCTACAGAGTGAACCTACAGAGTGAGCCTACAGAGTGAGCCTCTGCTTATTGTTACGTTATTTCCCGTGTTCTTGATCTTTAACGACTTTTAATTAAAACTTTCATGTTGAATGTTTTATTGTGATATTGTTCGTCAGTGATGTCATTCAAACCGTTTCACCTTTAATGTCTTTACATCAGTCCAGCAGGTGGACACGTCCGGACGTCTTCGTGAGATCAGAATGATTCATATGATTCAGGAATCGACTCCAACACTCCTTTATTCCTCCTTTTATTGTTTATAAAATCCTCACAACAGAAGCTTCACACACACTCACACACTCACACACTCACACACTCTCACACACACACACACACACACACACACACACACACACACACACACACACTGTCTCTCTCACACTAATACTCACACACCACACACACTCACTCACACACACACAGATCCTCCAGAAATACTTCTCAGTGTTCTTCATTTTAAAACAGAGAAAGTTTGAGAGCCAATGAGAGAGCTACACTGACACACACAGTGAGACGGGTGGGGGGTTGGGGGGGGTCTGGTTTAATGGTATGTATTTTATCATCAGTTCCGGTCCATGGTCTTACCCACAGTCCCTCTCAGTCCCCGCAGACGACCGGGTCTCACCGGCGGACACATCTGCACCTGAGGATCTTCCTGAAGGTGTTCTGGAAGTCCTTGTTGAAGTAGGCGTAGATGACGGGGTTCAGCAGCGAGTTGGAGTAGCCCAGCCAGTTCACCACGTCCGCCAGCCAGCCGGGCATCGGGCAGCGCGGCCTGCAGAAGGGCAGCACCAGCGCCACGGTGAAGAACGGCAGCCAGCACAGGATGAAGGTCCCCATGATGATGCCCAGCGTCTTGACGGCCCGCCGCTCTCGCCCCAGCGCGGCTCTCCTCCTGGATTGGGCCCTCTGCTCCGGGCGCGGGGTGCTGGTGAGGGGCAGGAGTCGGTGCCTCCAGCCCTTCGGCTCCGGCGGGTCGGTCCTGCCGTTCACGCAGACGCTCACGTCCTCGGGCTCCGGCCCACGGGCCGACACCCCCTTGCCCTTCCCGACGTTCTTCCTCATCCGGAAACGGGCCGCCCGGAAAATGCGCCCGTACAGGACCAGCATGAGGACCAGGGGGAGGTAGAAGGCGCCAAAGGTGGAGTAGACGGTGTACGCCGGGTCCTGACTGATGGAGCAGGCGTCGGGGTCGGAGCGGTCCTCCGCCCTGCGCCACCCCAGCATGGGGGGGATGGAGATGGAGAACCCCACGATCCACGTCAGGCTGATGAGCGCCGCGGCCCGCCTGGGCGTCCGCTTGTTCACGTAGTCGATGGGGTCGGTGATGGTCCAGTAGCGGTCCAGAGCGATGGCGCACAGGTGCAGGATGGACGAGGTGCAGCACAGGACGTCCAACGAGATGAACAGGTCACACGCGCCCTGCCCCAGCGTCCACCTGTCCAGGACCTGATAGAGAGCGGCCATGGGCAGCACCAGCACCGACACCATCAGGTCCGTCACCGCCAAAGAGCCGATCAGGAAACCGGCCACGTTCTGCAGAGAACGCTCCAGAGCCACCGCCGCGATCACGCAGGAGTTCCCCAGCACGGAGAAGAGGATCAGAGCGGTCAGGAGGAGGGAGGTCAGCAGCTGCTGGAACAGCCTCACCTTCAGCTCACCCGCATCCAGGCTGGAGTTCCTGCTGCTGTTCTCCATGCTGCTCTCACTCCCTCTGCATCCCGCCGCTCACACCGTGCGCTCGCCACGCCGTCCGAGCTCACACTGACACCCCCCCGACCTGCACACGGGCTCGGGGGTGTGTGTGTGTGTGTGTGTGTGTGTGTGTGTGTGTGTGTGTGAGAGAGAGAGAGTTAGAACCAGGAGCATCAGGCAGAAAGGAGAACGTACCACACCAATTACTCCATTATTATTATAATTTATTATTATGATCATTTATTATTATTATTATTATTATCAGTTGTTATGATTATTATTATTGCCCAGCTCCTGAAAAGTTCTCCCCCCCCCCCCGTGACCCTAATAGAGGATAAAGCAATAAATAATAATAAAGTGATAAATTAAAAATACAAGTACCAGAGTATTAATAATTAATGTGTGTAATTAGAATGTAATTAATGAGGTAATCGTTCAGGAGTGCGGTGTGTGTTTCAGGTTTTATTGATCTCTTCATTTGAATCCTCACAGCAGGAGGTCTCAGAGCCGCGCGGCCCTCGTTACGCTTGTCTCTAATTAATAATAAAACTGCATGATGTTTGAGGAGGTGAGCAGGTGGAAGCTGTCCTTCTGTTCCACCGGTCCTCACTTCAGAACCAGAAACACATGAACGTAACCTGCGGGACCTTCACCGTCCATCAATCGGTCAGCTGATCGATCGCTCGGTTTAATCAGGATACAGAACCTTCATGGGGAACCAGGATGGAGAACCGGTCTCAGGGTCCTGAGCTGCACCCATCACTTCTGATCGGTTCCTGTGTGAGGGGGGAGGGCGGGGTGTGGAACCTCCCCCTTACAATCTCCCCAAATCTAGAACGATCACTGAAAGAGCACCATGACGAGGTGGAGCGAGGGGTGGATGAGCATGAGCATGGTTTATGTGGAAATGACTTCAGGCAGGATGCATTGTGGGAAGAGCCTGATGCGCTCTGATGTTCCAGACAGTTCCTCTGGGTGACCCTGGAGTTCTGTCCGAGGTTCTGCGTGTATGGTCACTAATCAGAGTGACCTGTTCGTGCAGAACATTAATCACCGCCTCACCACCACGAACTTCATCACATTCAGATCATCTGAGGTTCCACCTGATCTGAGGTTCCACCTGACTCGAGGTTCCACCTGATCCGAGGTTCCACCTAATCTGAGGTTCCACCTGATCCAAGGTTCCACCTAATCTGAGGTCAAAGATCCATTAGGTTAGTAGGTGGTTCATAATGAACCCTCAGATCCCCACATTATAAATATCAGATTGATGTGTGTGTGTGAGTGTGTGAGTGTGTGTGTGTGTGTGTGTGAGTGTGTGTGAGTGTGTGTGTGTGTGAGCCCACATCAATAGTTGATGAGTGCTGCCCTCTGCTGGTGCTCTCAGAGCCCTCGCTCAGTGGACGGGTGGAGAGATGAAACAGGCCTGAGTCCAGCTCGTCCACTGCAGCGGTGAACACAGTGGACACACCCTGAGATCAAAGGCTGGATGTGTTTGATGTGTGTGTAACTTTCTTTCTGTTTGAAGTTGGTTGAGGAGGACGTGGTCAGGCCTGCGGGGGTCCGGCTCCGCGCTCTGTCTGAGGACTGCAATAGAACGGATTAAACGGGCGCCCTCTAGTGTTCAGACTACAGAGTGCATCTGTGTGTCAAGTGCAGCGTTCATCACACACAGCTTCATAACCCTGCGCTGTCTCCAGCCGTGTGGGCGTGGCTCCCCAATGAGGGATTGAGGAGTGTGTGTGTGTGTGTGTGTGTGTGTGTGTGTAACAGATGAAACAGGAAGTGAAACACAGCAGTAGTAAACACACACACACACCTCAATCCCAGAATTCAATGCGTTCACCATGGTAACGTGAACCCTCACACTGCTGTGAGGACCGGAGGGTTTAGAACCCTGCCACGCCCGGAGCCCCGCTCTGAACCTGCACGCTGTCATTAGCTCTAATCCCATCATCTCCGCTGGTTATCTGGAGAACCTTTGAACTTCATGCATTAGAACCTCGACTGCTTTAACTTCCTCTGAAAGCTTTATTCCATCCGTGTGAGGATGCACCATCTGCGGTTCTCCAGAGTTCAAGCGTGTGTTATTTCTTGTAGATGAATGTGTTTCTTCCTTCCTGTGTGTGTGTGTGTGTGTGTGTGTGTATGTGTGTGTGTGTGTGTGAGAGAGAGAGAGAGAGAGAGAGAGAGAGAGTGAAACAAAAAAACAGTTTCTGAACAAATGAAACCTAAACCACGGTGAGGATCAACAGAGGAACCTGCAGAACCACGGTGAGTTCCCTCATCTGATTTCAGTTGGTTTTTTGAGTGTGTGTGTGTGGGGGGGGGGGGGGAAGGGGTGAAGGTCTGATGGCAGTGTGTGGAGCTCAGCGCTGATGTCCTGATGGCTGTAGTTTAAAGTGGTTTCATGGTGTTGCTGGGCGGAGGTTCTCCATCAGGAAACGCTTCAGCAGCAGAACAGAAAGAAAAGTGGAGCCTCAGGTTAGGAGAACATGACGAGGTCTGAACTTCTTCCTGAAATGTAACTTTAATCCTTCAGGACATGTCTCAGTCGGCATCCTGATTCATCTCCCCTGGTCTGCTGTGTGTGGTGGGTGTGGTTTGGATATGGTGTCGATGGTGTCGATGATCTTTAATTTATTTCTTCAGAACTGAAGTGAAGCTTGATGAAGGTTCTAACAGATTACCCAGAATGCACTGAGAGAGAATGAGGACATGGATGATGTGCTGAAGATCTCGGATACGATGGAACCTCAGGATCTGACCACCACCCCGAAGAACTGTAAGAACATAACATCTCCATGAAATATAAAATCTCTGAGTTTAATGAATAGATCGTTAGTAAGTTACCTCAGCCACACGGGCTTTGATCACTTAATTACATGTCCTTCTACCTGAGCACCGGTCCTCACAAGGTTCTAGGTTTCTTTATAGAAAAATCCCAAACTTCTTCCTGCTTTCTTGTCTGCTCTTGGTGTCCATCAGCACCATGGAGATGGGAGGAACTGTCCTGTAATGAACTGAAGGTGTTCTCTGGTCTGTAGGTGATGGAGATGTGGAGGAGTTGGAGTTGGTGAGACCTCAGCAGTTGGATGAATGTCTGCAGAACCTTAAAGTCTGTAGGAAGGCCGTGTGAGTACGCTCAGGACCTCCAGAGTTCCGGCCTCCACACCGACCAGAACGTGGTTCTGCTGACCCGCGGTCCGGCACCAAGACCTGACCTTTAACCTTCATCCTCCTCAGATCATACACACCGAACTGTGGGATATGTAACCATCCCCCCTGACGAGAGAGAGAGAGTGTGTGTGTGTGTGTGTGAGTGAGTGAGTGAGTGTGTGAGGGTGTATGTGTGTGTGTGTGTGTGAGGACCCATGTTCTCTGCTGATTCTCTTCATCAGTAAATGAACTGAAGTGTTTAATGAAGTGTAAACATGGTGTTTATTTCTTTTGATCTAAAACAGAAAGCTAACGATGGTTCTTGGGCCTATCCCTGCAGCTTGAGTTGGTGTGATCTGACTGCAGAGAGCTGTGCGGTTCTCTCTGCAGTTCTGGGTTCCTCCTCCCGTCTGAGGGAACTGGACCTGAGTGGAACCATGCTGAGGGATTCAGGGCTGGAGCTCCTGTCTCCGGGGCTGCGGCGTCCTCAGCGTCCTCAGGGTGAGCTGCGGGTTCTGAGGTGAGGACATGGTTCCACGCTGGGTCTCATTTACATTTATTCAAATTTCATTTGCACTTTCATTTCCACACCAGCAGCACCATCAGCCCCAGAACACCGAGAACCAAAAGACCCCAGAACACCAGTACCAAAGACCCAGTACCAAAGACCCAGTACCAAAGACCCAGTACCAAAGACCCAGTACTAAAGAACCAGTACTAAAGAACCAGTACTAAAGAACCAGTACCAAAGTCCTGGTTTGGGTCTCCTGAATGTGACAAGGTAACGGCTGTTTGAGGAGAATCTGAAGCAGAACCCTAGAACTTCTGGGCCGTGGAACCCCTAACGTTCTCCTGCAGAGCACTGATCTTCTGATAATGAATCCTCATTTCTCAGCCATGTTAATTAATCCTGATTAATCTCTGGCAGGTTGCGGGACTGTGGTCTGACCGAGCGGAGCTGCACGGTTCTGGCCTCGGTTCTCGGTTCCTCCTGCAGACTCAGAGAACTGGACCTGAGTAATAATGATCTGCAGGATGCTGGAGTGGAGCTCCTCTGTGCTGGACTGCAGCGTCCTCACTGTGAGCTGGAGGTTCTGAGGTGAGGACTCACACACACATGGAGGACATGGACGGTTCTGTGCAGATGAACGCAGTGTGTGAAGGTTTATGGTTCTGGAGGTTCTATGTGTCTGACAGATTTAAAGAACTGTGAGACTGAAGAGCAGCTTCCTGTAGAAATATTAAGAAAGTCGTATTTATGATCATAAAACACATAGTTCCAATCCTTAAATCTGATTGGCTGAGCCGTTCGTCCAGCCGTGACATCATTAACAATAACACACACATTCATATCAGTGTGTGATATACAATACATTAATTAAATCATTAATACAGATTAATATAAACAGAGCGGCACTAAACCTGTTACTCTGTTTATAAACTGTCTTCTGTGATTCGGTCACTAGAGGGCAGTGTGTGCTCGTTACAGAAACCTGAATCCTGTTTAAATGCTTTATAAAGCGGACTTCATGACGTCAC
>JAFMOC010000313.1:350000-365000 GCA_019802505.1 Corydoras sp. C115 | reverse complement strand
ATGAAGAAGAAGACGGTGTGGGTCTCCGTCACACACTGATGAAAGTCCACCAGCTCCGTCTCTGTGAACAACAACAAAAAGACAAACACCTGACTGCAAAGCAAACACAGACACTGCTGCATATTAAAACACTGCTGCATATTAAACCCTGCTGCAATTAAACACTGCCGCAATTAAAACACTGCCGCAATTAAAACACTGCCGCAATTAAACCCTGCTGCATTTAAAACACTGCCGCAATTAAAACACTGACACAATTAAACACTGAAATTAAAACACTGCTGCATATTAAACACTGCTGCAATTAAACACTGCCGCAATTAAACACTCTGCATTTAAAACACTGAAATTAAAACACTGCTGAAATTAAACACTGAAATTAAAACACTGCCGCAATTAAACACTGAAATTAAAACACTGCTGCATATTAAACACTACTGCAATTAAACACTGCCGCAATTAAACACTACTGCATTTAAAACACTGCCGCAATTAAAACACTGAAATTAAAACACTGCTGAAATTAAACACTGAAATTAAAACACTGCCGCAATTAAACACTACCGCAATTAATATATATATATATATATATATATATATATATATATATATATATATATATATATATATATATATATACAGGGGGGGAGAGACATTCTATATATATATATATATATATATATATATATATATAGAGAGAGAGAGAGAGAGAGAGAGAGAGAGAGAGACAGAGAGAGAGAGACAGAGAGAGAGAGA
This sequence comes from Corydoras sp. C115, assembly GCA_019802505.1. NCBI lineage: Eukaryota > Metazoa > Chordata > Actinopteri > Siluriformes > Callichthyidae > Corydoras > Corydoras sp. C115. Next base: position 364,244 of record JAFMOC010000313.1, on the reverse strand, counting down.
GGGGGGGGTTCTGTTGTTCTGTGCTGTGTTCAGTTCAGCAGTCATTATTTTATTTGATCTAAAGTGGAAACTGATTTGCGGTTCCGCGAGCGTTAAAACACTACAAAGAACTTTCTGTTGTAAACTTCAAACCTTGTTAAATTTATAATTACTGCTGTTTGATGTAATTAATTTATAATTACTGCTGTTTGATGTAAAGAACGAATAAAGAACATTAAACTGTATGAAGTGAGGTTGAGCGCTAAAGTATCTGTTTGATCTTTATTATTAATTAATTAATTAATTAATGTGGTTATTACTCAGACTGTTAACGAAATCTCGACTTAAGTGCACCAGCGCTCTCAGCTCCCCCCCCAGCGTCGCCGAGGTGATGTAGTGAGTCCCGAATCTCTCCAGCAGCTGTCTGTAGGAGGCGTAATCATACACCACAGGAAGTGAGGTCAGATGTTTCCAGAACTCCTCGGTGAGGGGGAGGAACGCCGGAGTCTGAGCCTGAACGCGAGCGACTTCCACATCGCTGCTGATCATCACCAACTGCTTCGACTGCACACACACAATTAACACACACACAATTAACATACACAACCAACAAACAAAATCAACAAACACAACCAATCAACACAATCAATAAACACAATCAACAAAAAACACAAAGATTGGGTTAGTCAGTCAAAACAAAGTCAAACAATAAATTGGTGTTTGTGGGTGTTTGTTGGTGTTGGTGGGTGTTTGTTTGTGTCTTGGTGTTTGTGGGTGTTTGTGTCTATTGGTGTTGGTGTTTGTTGGTGTCTGTTGGTGTTTGTGGGTGTTTGTAGGTGTTGGTGTGGGTGTTGGTGTCTGTTGGTGTCTATTGGTGTTTGTGGGTTTTGGTGTGGGTGTTTGTTGGTGTCTGTTGGTGTTTGTGTCTATTGGTAGATGTTGGTGTTGGTGTTTGTTGGTGTCTGTTGGTGTTTATGGGTGTTGGCGTGGGTGTTGGTGTCTATTGGTGTTGGTGTCTGTTTGTTGGTGTTGGTGTTTGTGGGTGTTGAAGGACCTGTTGTTTGTCGAGTTCTTCGTTGGAGGTGAAATGATTGTGCCCTCTGGTGGTTCCAGTGGTTTGTTCTCGACTGACGATGCTCTTCTTGTAATGCCAAGAACTTTCAAACATCTCACTGGAGAAATCATTTTTAGCTGATACCTTTTAATAAAACAAACCATCTCACACTTCCTGTAATTAATTAATGATGAGTGTGGTTGATTATTGACGACTCATGGTGTGAGGTACCTGGAAGCTGTAACCGAGCACGCTCTGTGGAAGTCTGAATAAATCCTGATGGTTCCCACTAAACGTTTTTCTGCACTGTCCTCCGAAACTCAGAGTGTTAATCACACCGCCTCTGTAGCTGTGTGTCGTGATGTCATACCTGATACACCATACACACAACACACACAACACACACAATACACAAGACACAAGGTAAGAGCGACCATCACGTGGAGGTGTGTGTGTTTTGGGCAGTGGGGGGTGGGGGGTGGGGATGTTACCCAAGGCCAAGCTGTGCTGTAGGTGGAGCCTTCTGTACATCACACACATTTTGAGTGTTACATTTCCATTCATCTGATCCGTCCTCACAGTCCTGATCCCCATTACACTTCATATTCTGACTCACACATGAACCTGTACACACACACACACACACACACACACGATGTGTGATGATGATGATGATGATGAAGATGCAGATGATTTTTATGATCAGGTACCTGATTGACAGCGGAAGCGATTTCCACAGCCCTCAAGCAGGGGGCAGTGCTGAGTAGTCTCACAGTTCTGTGTGCGGAAGGTGTGAGAGGAACACGGAGTACCCTTAAACTGTGGATACACCAATACAGAGCGTATCTGGTTCTGTAACACACACACACACATACACACATACACACACACACACACACACACATTTCAGTGTATATCATCCATATTTGTATGTGTTCTGTTTACATCAGAGTTTCTCAAACTGTTCAGAGACCGCGTGGGTCTCCTCCGGGTTCTCCGGATTCCTCCCACAGTCCAAAAACATGGATTGATGATGAATTAATGAATGAATTAATACACCAGCTCGAGTGTCTGATTGCTTTAATAAAACACTTAAACACACTGTAATAAAAAACAATCTTTGATTAATAAATATGTTTATTGAAAACAAAATCGTTAATAATCTGGATTTTGTGACGTAATCTAGTCCGGTTTATAAAACAAACGCTGATCATGTTTCCGGTTTGTGTAGCAATCAAATGTCGCCATCTAGTGGCCACATTACAGAACGCAGCTTGGAAAACATAAGGTATATCTATCACATTATCTGGCGAACCACATTATGCTAGTTTGCGTACCACAGTTTTATATATATATATATATAAATATAGTATATACTAAAGCTCTATTGCTCCACCTGGGTTTTGGAACAGGGATCACATCCTGTCCATGAAGACCAGTCACTTAAGACACAGTTCACTCGAGCCACAGACTCCACTGCAGCTCTGCAACAAACACAACACAGCGTTACAACACAGCCTGGAGGGGGGGGAGGGGAGGGGGGGGGGGGGGGGGAGGGGGTCAGAACAACAACATAGAGATTATGAAACATGCTTCTGTACCAGAGGGAGTTAAAAACATGTTCCCTAAATCTGCACAACCGATGACGTCATTATTACATCACTCTAATTAATTTATACTATTAATCAAAACACTAATCATCATTAATGGAACATCCTGTAAGAGCAAAACCAGCCAACTCACACAAAGTACATCAAAGAAACGCGACACAAAGTGCAGAGCAACAAGCTGGTGCAGTAACCATGGCAACAGAAGAATTAATACCAGAGGAAACAATAAGCGATCGATAAGCAGGACACCGTCCGAGCTTCAGGACGGACTTACATTCTCAGAGAGAAGAGAACCAACAGGAACCTGCAGAACTGACAATCAGAACACACACACACACACACACACACACACACACACACACAGATCAATCAAAGAATTATCAGGTCATAATCAATCAGATTGATCCTTAATCAGCTGCAGAGGTTACTCTGTTACTCACCATCATCATACTGCTGCAGAGCTTCTGTGTTCTCTGTGTGTGTGTTCTATGTTCTGTGTGTGTGTGTACTAACGGGAAGAGGTTCCTCCTCCACACAGAACATTCCTTCTTGATGGAGAACTGATTGATTGGATCCAGAACATTTCCTCAGAACTGTTTACTCGGTTGTTTTGGGTCATTAAAGTCCAAGCTGATTTCCAGATGGACACCGAGCCGCTCTGCAAACTTTAAACTTCAACTTTAGAAATAATCTCAGTGCAAATGAAAGTGTTTATGTAACTGCAGTCTTTATTTAAACACTTAAAGCTGCAGGGTTCTGCGGCAGCGTGTTCACGGAATCCACAGTGAAACGTTCTGAATCTGTCCACCAGGCGGCAGTGTGGGGGCGCTTCAGTCATCTCCTGCTCCTCCATTACTGCAGACAGCGAGCTGAGAGATGAAATGGTGAGATTAATATGAGATTAATATGAGATTAAGGTGAGATTAATATGAGATTAGTATGAGATTAAGGTGAGATTAGTCTGAGATTAAGGTGATGGGATTGTTACTTAGGTGATGAGGATGCAGGGACAGGATTTAGGAGAATCGTTTAGGATGATGAGTTTTCCTGAATCGGATCAGGAGCGGCTCCATCCAAGGAGAACGTCTGACCGTCCCGCCGGTGCCTCGTCTTCTGACCACTTAATCGTCTGACCTCGCTGACCTCAAACCACCTCACCGAGAACGCCTTCATCTTCACACAAGAACTTCAGTGGTGAAGTATCTGGAGGTGCTAATGAGGTGCTAAAGATGTTCTCCAGAGGGGAGTCCTCACGTCCCTCAGTCTGATCCACTTCTGACCTGCGTGATCGGATCACCGGGATGTAACGATCATGAATCTAATCATCAATGGAGACCTGAGGTTCCTCACGTGGCTCTTCAGAGAAGCCTGTGGATCTGATTTTCACTTCAGAAGTCATCCTCCTGCAGAACGCGCGGCGCAGACGTTCCGTCTTTGATGGCGCAGCTGCGCCGGTCCCGAGTCTGCCAGCTCTGAATAGCTGTAATTGTGCAAACATTTAATGACGGACTGTTATGTGCATCAGAATGAGAACCAATTGGCAGGACAATAAAGGAGGACACGCAGAGCGCCGCTTTTGTCCGCTGTTGTTTCATGGAAATGGTTTTTTTTTTACATTTGAATTTCAATGGGAACCAAAATTACAGCGGGCCATAAACAAGACCTTGTGGTACACCATGAACCAACGGTGGCCCCAAAGTTCCATTAACACAACAGCGCGACAGAAAAGCATCTATTGTTTATGATTCATTAAAGCGTAATCACAGAATATGATTCATTTAGATAACGATTTACGATTTAGCGAGACCGTTCCACAGCGAGACCGTTCCACAGCGAGACCGTTCCACAGCGAGACCTTACCGCCACTGCAGTCTTTTCTCGGGTAGAACCTTTGTTGCGGTTGTTTAGGTCCACTGAAGAGGTTTTATCTTGCTCTCCACACCACAGCTCCAGAGAACCCTAAAGACACTGACGCCATCTGTCAGAGCTTTGAGGGCTGAAGTTCTCTAGCAGGTATCTGAGAGAGTTCCCATGGACTGAATCTCTGCAGATGGCGCGAGGGTCCAGATTGTCTTCGAATCAGGGAACGGAGATGGATCACGGGTCTGCTGGGAGTTCATTTCTTGGGGAATTTAGATTTTCGGTTCTCCACCAAAGACTGCACACACCACTCCACCCAACACGGTTCCAGTTCCAGACTGCTTAGACCACAGTGAGGGGTTTTGGTGGACGGACGTCTGATGGTTTTGGAGACGCTGCTCCTCCAGGTTGCTGCAGCATTTTAAATCAGAGTGTGTCTCGCACCGTGGACCGCGGCGTCTTCTCTTTCTCACAATGAAGAATAAATGAGAGAATTTGATCATTTGAACTTTGATGAAACAGTTTGGGGAAGGCCCGCTGTGGTTCCAGCATGACTGCACAAAGTTCGGTCCATGAAGATACGGTTGGCTGAGGTTCTAATGCGAGAACCTGTGAGTCCTCTCGTCCAACATCAGTGTCTGACCCCACAAACGATCCTCATGGAACGATCCTCTGGAACGTTCCAGAACACCTCACAAACATCTAAGCTGTACCTGCTGTGAACGGAGAACCATTACGAGTGGAGACCTGGTTCCACAGAGCATTACAATCAGTTCCAGAAGCAAAAAGACGTTAGAGCAGCAGAAGGTTTGAAGGACGTTTATGGAGAGTGTAAAGAACATCAGGTTTGCAAACCCAAAAGATCAAAGAGGAACTCTCATAACAGACAATCAAACGGAACATCATTTCAGAGACGCCCGGGACGTCGGGACGCTCGTTTCACAAAGACGCAATGACCTGAAGACGTGGGAGCAGAACGTCGGGGAACCGTGTTCCAACCACGCCACACGACAGACACAGAGGAAGTCCATCAAACAGATCAGAGTTCTATTTAAATTCAGCACAACGAGATTCATCTGCAGAGCGGCGGCCTCTTCAGGTCCGACCCCGCGGCGAGGCACGAGCTCGCCGGACCGCACCGGACCGGACCGCACCAGACCGCACTGGACCGGACCGAGGTCAGAAACAGATACGGCGGCGCGGCGTTTAATCGTACGGAGATGAAAATGTCCCACGAATACAGAGTGTGTTTTTTTTTTTTGTCTCACTCAGTCTGAAGATAAAGCGACGCTGCACACGCACACACACACACACACACACACACACACACACACACACACACTACAAACAAATCCATTAAATACCACAACGGCACACAACGCTCACCCGCCCGAACACACCCCCGCTATATAAGACTTCTGAACGCTCCCTGACCCGCCAACCCACTAAACGGACAGCATACGATACGCCGAACAGTCTATAATAAGAATAATACATATCGTGGTATATCGTAAAACTGATAAATCATGAGACCCGCTGATCCCGTACCTCGGTTCCACTTCCTCCCTGAACTAAAGCGGGCGGAACCCAGAGAGGAAGGCGGGGCTTTAAACAATAAGACTGGTGCAGGAGGAGGTTGGTACAGTCCGAGGCTGAGGAAGGCTCAGGTGAGGTTCTCCTCGTCGTCGCCCACGTAGTAATTCAGAGTGATGACGGCGCTGACGAAGTCGCCCAGCTCCACGAAGTCAGCCGTGATCACGTTCACACCGCTCTCACCGGGACGCTGAGAACGGACCCACTGCATCATCGCCGGGAGAGCTCTGTCACACACACACACACACACACACACACACACACACACACACACAGCGTGGATCAGGACTCCTCCAGAACCATCAGGAGAACCATCCAGTTGCCATGATTCATCCATCCATTATCTCCTGCTTTATCCTCTATTAGGGTCGGGGGGGGGGGTTCCCCATGCCCATCCAGTGGAGAACGTTTTGGGCGCTGGGCAGATACACCCAGGACAGCGGGGCAATCTATCGCTGGGCACACACTTACACACACACACACACACACTATATGGGGCAATTTGGAGAATTCAATTAACTTGATCCATGTTTTTGGACTGTGGGAGGAAACCGGAGAACCCGGAGGAAACCCATGCGGACACGGGGAGGACATGCAAACTCCACCCAGATGGGGATTCGAACTGGGAATCCCTAGCGCTGAGAGGAGAACATGCCAAACCACTAAGCCACTGTAAATCATTAAATCATTTATTATCTTCCGCTTTATCCTCTATTAGGGTCGTGGTGGGGGGGGGGGGGGGGTTCCCCATGCCCATCCAGGGGAGAACGTTTCGGGCGCTGGGCAGATACACCCAGGACAGGGGGGCAATCTATCACTGAACACACACTCACTCACACACACACTCTTTATGGGGCAATTTGGAGAATTCAATTGACTTGATCCATGTTTTTGGACTGTGGGAGGAAACCGGAGAACCCAGAGGAAACCCACGCAGACACGGGGAGAACATGCAAACTCCAGCCAGATGGGGATTCGAACCGGGAATCCCTAGTGCTGAGAGGAGAACATACCAAACCACTAAGCTACCGTGCCGTGGAAGGCGTGGCACAGGTGCATTGTGGGTAATAATGAATGAATGAATGCGGGCTCACCTTTCAGTGATGATCTCTCTCAGGCCGCTGGCCACGCCCCTCATCACGGTGCTGGCTTTGGGCGTGAGGACCATCTGAGAAACAAAGAAGGTTCCCTGTCGCCGGCGCTGGGTCACCGAGGTCTGGAGGAACTTGATGAGTTTTTCGGGGTCGGTGGTGTTGGCGCAGGCCGTGGGCATCATCTGCCCCGGCCACAGGAAGGGCACCTCCAGCGCCATGGGGCTGTGATAGAACACCAGCACCTGGAACTCCTTCTGCCACAGGTACTTCAGACTGACCTCCTCGGCGAACACCACGGGGCAGAGCCGGTCCCCGAAGATGCCCCGCAGCATCTGCACCAGCTTCTCGTGGTGCAGGTTCTGCACGCCGTAAAAGTGGTTGAAGTCCAGGAAGACGATTTCGCGAGCGTGGGAGGACAGGAAGGTGCTGATCTGCTCCAGACCCTCACGCACGGTGGCGCTGAAGAGCCCGTGAGCGAAGTAGAGCTCGTTCTCCGGATCTCGAGGCTTCGTGGAAATGCGAAGGTCGAAGAAGCGAACGCCGGCCTCCAGCTGACTGGAGAAGTTCATGGTCTGGGTGGCCAGCCACTTCCTCATTAACTTCTTGGCCACGGCGCCAAAAACCGAGACAAAGTTCTGCACCGTTTCGGGCTGCTCGGGTCCCACGGGCGAGGCTTCATCGGTGTAGAAGCTGAAAGAGTCATGAGAACCTGCAGAGAGAGAGCTTCACAATCAATCATCTAAACACTGATGCTCACCACAAACAGCCTCACACCACACCCGTCCACACCGCACCCGTCCACACCGAACCCGTCCACACCGCACCTGTCCACACCGAACCCGTCCACACCGCACCTGTCCACACCGAACCCGTCCACACCCGCCCACACCGAACCCGTCCACACCGAACCCGTCCACACCCGTCCACACCGAACCCGTCCACACCACACTGTCCACACCGAACCCGTCCACACCGCACCTGTCCACACCGAACCCGTCCACACCGCACACCGAACCCGTCCACACCGAACCCGTCCACACCGAACCCGTCCACACCCGTCCACACCGAACCCGTCCACACCGACACCCGTCCACACCGAACCCGTCCACACCGCACCTGTCCACACCGAACCCGTCCACACCGCACCCGTCCACACCGAACCCGTCCACACCGAACCCGTCCACACCCGCCCACACCGAACCCGTCCACACCGAACCCGTCCACACCCGCCCACACCGCACCCGTCCACACCGCACCCGTCCACACCGCACCCGTCCACACCGCACCCGTCCACACCACACTGTCCACACCGCACCCGTCCACACCGAATCCGTCCACACCGCACCTGTCCACACCGCACCCGTCCACACCGCACCCGTCCACACCGCACCCGTCCACACCGCACCCGTCCACACCGCACCCGTCCACACCGAACCCGTCCACACCGAACCCGTCCACACCGAACCCGTCCACACCGAACCCGTCCACACCCAACCCGTCCACACCACACTGTCCACACCGCACCCGTCCACACCACACTGTCCACACCGCACCCGTCCACACCGCACCCGTCCACACCGCACCCGTCCAAATGTCCATCACTACAGAACTCCAAACTCCACGTGGCCTTCAGATGAGCTCGAGAACCGAGCGCAGAAAGAGAACTTCATGGAACGGGTTCCATGGTCCAGCAACTGGTACATCACCAAGTGTGTAAAGCACGCCGTCGCTGGACTCTAGAACGGTGGAGACGGGTTCTCTGTAGTGATGGATCACGCTTCTCCATCTGGAGATCTGATGGACGAGTCTGGGTTTGGCGGTTCCAGGAGAACCGTACTTGTCTAACTACAAAGTTTGGTGTTGGGGGGTCGTTTTTCAGGAACTGGGCGTGGGTTCCCCTTAGTTCCACTGAAAGAAACTCACAGGACATTTTGGACAGTTCCACGCTTTCAATGTCGGGAGAACCGTTTGGAGCCTATCCTGTTCTCTTCAACATGATGGAGCACCAGAACACAAAGCGAGGTCCATAAAGATATGAGGACAGAGTCCTGACCTGAACCCAATAGAACGTCTTTGGGATGAATTAGAACGCAGACTGAGAGGCAGGCCTTCTCGTCCAGTGTGTGACCTCACAAACGAGGTTCTGGAAGAACAAACACACTCCAGAACTTCGTGGACGGCCTTCACAGAAGAGCTGAAGATGTTCTAGCTGCAAATGGTGGAACACTGAGTCCACTTAAACTATGAGGACCGAGCCCGACCTAAATCCACTTTAACCAGGAACCTTTCACGGGTTGGTACTGGGACCGTTCGGGTTTGTGTGAGCATGCGGTGGGTCTCAGTGCTGCAGTAACAGGTGAGGACGTGACGGTGCTGTGTGGGGGGGGGGGGGGGGGGGGGCTGTCCGGACGGCGGTGTAGAACCAACGATTCGTTAGTTCTTTAATGACGGGATGCTGATCTGTGATGAAGCGGCAGAGCAGAACGAAGCCACCATGTTTAAATAGAATGCACCATCTCCAAACACACACACACACACACACACACACACACCACGTCAGCAGGACGGGTTCCAGTCTGCGGCCAGCCCCAGGACACATCCCATTTTAGAACAGCCCCTGTTCCTGCACTAATTACTGACGCAGCCTCCCGCTGCTCCGGAGCTGTTCCACCATCACCCCCCCTGCTGGAGGACCAGAGGACATCACTCAGCTTCAGCCCCACCACCCTCACCTTCATCATCTTCATCTTCACCTTCACCAAGTTTAACTCTGACCTCACGAGTGCAAACATAACGAGTGCACTTCACAGAATGATCCACAACACACACACACACACACACACACACACACACACACACACACACACTCACACTCACACTCACACTCTAATTCTATTAGACTCGTGTAGAAATCCTGAAATTAATCCTCAGTGTAATTCTGCAATACTAAAATTGGAAGCTGAATGATGTTGGATTAGGAAAATGGGTGTGGCTAAAAATAAGCCATAATGGGCGTGGTCAATTATATATATGAAATGATCAATATATTATAATAGTAAGCTCTTCTGATTACAAAGAGAGCAAGAGCGAGAGAGAGAGAGAGAGAGAGAGAGAGAGAGAGACACACAGACACAGAGAGAGCGAGAGAGACACACAGACAGAGAGAGAGACACACACACACAGACAGAGAGAGAGAGACACACACACAGACAGAGAGAGAAAGTGAGAGAGAGAGACACACAGAGAGAGAGAGAGACAGCTGTGTGTTCAGGCCTAAAGCAACATGTGTCATGTTTGATTTGTGTCTGTCTGAATTCACCTTTAACACTGACATTTATACATTGCTTTGTTTATGTCACACACACACACACACACACAAACGCATGCATGCATGCATACACACACACACACACACACACACACACACACACACACACACACACGCACAGTGTACAACATGCACTCGTATGCATGCACATATACATATATTAATACACATTCAGTCACACATTAAGTAAACATAAATACACACTAATGCATGTAAACTTGTAAAAAATGTACACACACACACACACACACACACACACACACAGACACACACACACATAATAAAGCTAAATGTTGCACCACGTCCTCACACACTCACCGGGGATGGCCAGGTTGTTCAGAGGAACCGTGTGCAGGTTCGACGGCAGGTTGGCCATCCAGTCTGAGAGGCGCAGCTCGCCCTTCCCCTGAGACGATGCCATGCTGCCTCCTGATGATGCTCCTGCTCCTGATGATGCCTCCTGCTCCTGATGATGCTCCTGATGATGCTCCTGCTCCTCTGATGCTGATGCTGCCTCCTGATTCTCCTCCTGAGCCTGATCAGCTCTGCACTCACTCACTCGCTCGCTCACTCACTCTGCGCGCGTGTGTGTGTGTGCACTCAGAACACAGCATACAGCAGCATACACCACACCCCCAGCACACACACACACACACAGTTAGCTCTTTCCCTCTAATTCACAGCCGAGCTTTATCTGGGCATTCTTGACTCGTGGTTGCCATGGTTTCCTGCTGGCGCCCGGCGAGCACAATGCCCACCCTCACACTTGGCGGCGCCGCGTTACGAACCCTTCAACACTCACAACACGGTGCGACATTTCCACCGAGTCGGGTCAGCGCCCAGACGATTCACCGACGAGTCTAATGAGCCGCCGATTAGACTCTCCACTGCAGCACATCGGCTCGGTCCGATTCACTCAGTGAGTCAATCCATGTAAATGATTCAGTGATTTAAACACTGACTGGCCTGTAAATAAAAACAATTAAAGGCAGCAAAACAAAACTTATATATATATGTATGACTCAGGGCGGCATGGTGGCTTAGTGGTTGGCATGTTCTCCTCTCAGCGCTTGGGATTCCCGGTTCGAATCCCCATCTGGGTGGAGTTTGCCCTGTTCTCCCCGTGGGTTTCCTCCGGGTTCTCCGGTTTCCTCCCACAGTCCAAAAACATGGATCATGGTCAATTGAGTTCTCTAAATTGCCCCATATAGAGTGTCTCTGTGTGTGTGTCCAGTGATGGATTGGCGTCCTGTCCTGGGTCTATCTGCCCAGCGCCAGAAACGTTCTCCCCTGGATGGGCATGGGGAACCCCCCCCCTGCAACCCTAATAGAGGATAAAGCAGAAGATAATGGATGGATATATATATGTGTGTGTGTGTGTGTGTGAAACAGTGCATGGTGCAGTTATAAAGGAATCGGCCGTGTGAGCTGAAGGTCCCCGGTTCGATTCCCGGTCCCACCAGGTACTGCGGCTGAAGGGCCCTTGAGCAAGGGACCTAACCCCAATTGCCCCCCTGGGCACTGTATACAGGGATGACCAACGCTCCGGGCATGTGGGCTCACTTCACTCAGTGTGTGTGTGTGTGTGTGTGTTTCACTGCATGGATGGGTTACATGTGGAGGACACACTCCTCTGTGTGTAAATGCTGAAGGCAGAATAGTACAGCTCACACACACACACACACACACACACTGTTTAGCAGCTTGTGTCAAACACTTTATTCTTCATTTTCATGAAAACAGAAGGAAAATCTTGATGATGTCATATTGTGGATGTGATGATGTAACAGAGGCACATGATCATGACATTATAAAAACCTAAAGTAGTCTTATCTAATTTAAATATTAATTTAATCTTAATATTAAGGCCTATCCCTGTAATTGTCATCGGTTGATGAAACCGTGTGTTCAGTAACGTTCATCCTTCAGATTAAATACTCAAACGATACGACAGTGTTTCACTCGGATTTTAAATCATTATCTCCTTCATTAGTTTTTAATCAGAGACTCCGTCTGATTTTTAATAAATACATAAAAAAAACATTAATCCTAAAAAACAAAACCTTCACAAATACGGATCTCACACACACACACACACACACACACACACACAAAATGGCCCTATACACTACCTGTGTCCTGTACACCATCTGTAACAGTGTTCTGTACACTACCTGCACTAGCTGTAACTACACCCTGACTGATGATGATGATGATGATGATGATGATGAGTTGAAGGTGGAGGGGTCACTCAGACCTGCTGCATGGACTTCAGATCGGGAGAAACCTGAAAACACAGACGCCAGCTTCAGATCAGATTCCGACCTCGGTCGCTCATTTAACGGATGTACATACGGATGGGACCGCGCCGCGCCGAACCCGCACCACCACGACGCGGGCGCACGGCCGGCGCGCGGGCGGAGGATTCGGCTGAGCGACTCGGTCTGAGGGAATATGATCGACTCACGGCAAAGTCACTTCCCGTGCATTTTCTGATGTCATCGGGTGTTAGCCCCTCCCACACCTCGATCAGGGTCAGGCCTTTGATCTTATCCACATCAAACACGGCCTGAACAAAAGAACACGCATTATTCAGCTCTCGAACCCGCGCCGGGTCCACGGCTGCATACAGCTTCCAAATCACACTGGAAACTAAACATTCACCCAGTTCACAACCAGAAACCATTAGATATAACAGTTACACTGTGACTGTGTGTGTGTGTGTGTGTGTGTGTGTGTGTTTTTACTGCAGTAATAGAATCAGACACAATGCTCCATTAGTGACACACATTAAAACCCATTAGCAACCACGCTTCCTGTTAGCATTACAGGCTAATGAGCTCCACCCCACACAGGAGGAAGCTACACACACACACACACACACACACACACGCGTCCCTGTGTATGGTGATAATGTAATCATCTTTGTCCTTATTGAAGAAAATGGATGTCTGTGATTAATGTCACTCACTAACTTCATTCTCTCTGATCACATGACTGCTGCTTCTGTTCATCTCTCACACACACACACACACACACGCGCACACACACACTCCGGACTTGGTGGTGTGGTGGTACAGCTCCTCAGTGTGATAAGTTTATTTTGCAGTAACAGATGTTTACATTTATCCTGATTGATTGGTAATGATTGATTATAATGATTAATTGTAGTGATTGATGTTAATGATTGATTATTGATGGAGAGTGATTTCAGATCAATAATAAGCAGATGTCTCACCTTCTGATTGATTGATGGTAATGATTGATTATAATGATTGATTGGTAATGATTGATTATAATGATTGATTGGTAATGATTGATTATAATGATTGATTATTGATGGAGAGTGATTTCAGATCAATAATAAGCAGATGTCTCACCCTCTGATTGATTGATGGTAATGATTGATTATAATGATTGATTGGTAATGATTGATTATAATGATTGATTATTGATGGAGAGTGATTTCAGATCAATAATAAGCAGATGTCTCACCCTCTGATTGATTGATGGTAATGATTGATTATAATGATTGATGGTAATGATTGATTATTGATGGAGAGTGATTTCAGATCAATAATAAGCAGATGTCTCACCTTCTGATTGATTGATGGTAATGATTGATTATAATGATTGATTATTGATGGAGAGTGATTTCAGATCAATAATAAGCAGATGTCTCACCTTCTGATTGATTGATGGTAATGATTGATTATAATGATTGAT
>JAFMOC010000313.1:242500-345000 GCA_019802505.1 Corydoras sp. C115 | reverse complement strand
ATCAGTAACTGATCAGATAACGGAGAGATTAGTAAAAAACATTTGAGGTTCAGGAAGCGATCACTGATGGCTGACCGACAGATCGATGGATACCGCAGAGCTGCTTTAACTCGGTTCAGAGGGGACTGCAGTGTGAAGGAGACAGAACGTTCTGGATCTCACCCTCTGATCATCGCGAAGGACTCATCGCTGGAGAAATACGAAGCTCCGGGGAGAACAGTCACCGTTTCCTTTCCTAAAAACAGCATCACATACAGATCATTACCTTCACATCACATGACCAAACACAAAGATCATGACATCATTATAAATAAACCAACATCGTTACATCACAAACTCAAAACACAGACGTTATGACATCACACACCATTCATTATCACCAACATCATTAAGAGATCTATTATTAAACATTACATCATCAGTTATTTGCCACCCATATTATGACATCACTGGTGGCACGGTGGCTTAGTGGTTTGGCATGTTCTCCTCTCAGCGCTAGGGATTCCCGGTTCGAATCCCAATCTGGGTGGAGTTTCCATGTCCTCCCCGTGTCCGTGTGGGTTTCCTCCGGGTTCCTCCCACAGTCCAAAAACATGGATCAAGGTCAATTGAGTTCTCCAAATTGCCCCATATAGAGTGTGTGTGTGTGTGCTTGTGTGTGAGTGTGTGCCCAGCGATAGATTGCCCCCTGTCCTGGGTGTATCTGCCCAGCGCCCGAAACGTTCTCCCCTGGATGGGCATGGGGAACCCCCCCCCCACGACACTAATAGAGGATAAAGCGGATGATAATGGATGGATGGATTATGACATCATTAACCATCCCTGGGACATCCCAGGTCCACTGAAGTTACCAGTGTGGGTCCTTGAGCGAGGATTGCTGCAGGGGGCGCTGTGATGAACCCTGTGCTCACCTTCTAAGTCACTTTGGATAAAAGCGTCCAATAAATGACCAAATGTAATGTAAATGTAATCATCAGTGATCATCATTACATCATCCGCTATGCAAAAACTTTGGTTTGTTCTCCTTCAGGGATTTGTCTACAGTTCTACACATTACATCAGCGGTGAAGCAAAAGAGAACCGACTGGAGGAACGGGGTAGAGGAACCAAACGCGTCAAGTTGTCATGGTTCCAGATGATTAAAGTGTGATGAAAAAACGAACTCAGGAACCAGGACAGTGGAACTGTATAAAATCATACAAAAATCAATGGGGTTCAGGAACTAAATGTCCTGGATTAATAAGGAACTGGATACTGGAACTAGGCTGAAGAACGTGAGGAGAATATGAACCAAATGGACGTTAGGGATAAAGTACTTAACAGGAACTAAACAGGGGGAATGGATGGTGGATGTGCAAGAGAAAGGTGGGAGCAGGAACCATGTGGAACTGTCACTAAATAAGTGATTGTGAGGAGGAACTGTGAGGAGGAACCGTGACTCACCAGCGTTGATCAGATCTGCATCCACCTTCTCTTCTGTAGGATACGGTCCCTGATGACATCACAACACAGCAGTCTCACTCAACAGCCAGCAACACTTCATTAAGTTCACTACATAGTGATCCGGGCAGATTTAGGGACACACCCATTTCAGTAAGCCACCGGCATGCGGGCTTAGTGGTTTAGCATGTTCTCCTCTCAGCACTGGGGATTCCCGGTTCAAATCCCAATCTGGGTGGAGTTTCCATGTTTTCCACGTGTCCGTGTGGGTTTCCTCCGGGTTCTCCGGTTTCCTCCCACAGTCCAAAAACATGGATTTGGAAGTCAACTGAATTCTCCAAATTGCCCCATATAGAATGTGTGCCCAGTGATAGATTGCCCCCCTGTCCTGGGTGTATCTGCCCAGCACCCAAAACGTTCTCCCCTGGATGGGCATAGGAACCCCCCCCCCCCCCCGCGATCCTAATAGAGGATAAAGCTGAAGATAATGATGATGAAATTCTGAGCTGATCAATACAGAGGTTAATCTGCTAATTAATAAAGAAACTAATTAATTTATCTAAAAGCTTTAATTGTCATCATACATTCCTTAAAATAGACAAATCATAAGAAAGCATGCATTTTAAGTTATGAATGTGTTATGATCTAAATGATCTACACGTCGGGACTAATAACACCTCTTTATGGGATTTATTCAAAATAATACCACGCCCTCTAGTGGCTCATTACTTTATTAAAGTGCTCATTATAAATAATGCCCTTTTTTATATCAGTGTGTGTTTGTGGTTTTTATCAGAGCATTATTTATCTGATGTTTACTATTCAGGGAAACACACACATTAATTTGGTAATCGTTAATTTGGTAATCATTAATTTGGTAATCGTTAAGGTAAAGAAGGTTGATCTTTAGTTCTGTTAATGATTCAGTATGAGAACGCAGCTCGTCTGTGTGCTAAATAAAAAGATCCACTTACCAATCCCAGAATGCCGTTCTCACTCTGCAGGTACACACTGATGTCAGGTTTGATGAAATTACTGGCCAACATCGGGATTCCAATTCCTAAATTAGCTGCACAGATTAAAATCATCATAAACATGTGACTCTATGATTCTGCCCTTATAAGGAGAGTTGAATAATCAGTACAGAGAGCTGTGATTGGCTGAGAGAGTACAGAAACAGGGTGGTGTGTTTTTGGGATAATGGGCCGTGCTCAGTGAACGTACCGTACATGCCGTCCTCGAACTCCAGCGCCGCTCTGCGGATGATGCGCTCCCTCACGAGGTCCGAATCTTTTTTGGGTTTGGGTTTCTCACTCTGAGTCTTCTGTATCGTACGCTTCTGCAACCAGACACACAGAGGGTCTGAGGGCAGGAAGGTCACAGCCGAGGGGGCGGGGCTTGCTGATGTAATCGCGCTCCCTCACCTCGATCCTTTTTTGATAATTATCCCCCTTGACGATGCGATTGACGTAAACACTGGGAATGTGGACGTCTTCCTCTGCAAACGTACCAACGTCCACGATCTCCTCCACCTCAGAGGTCAAATTAAATAATAAATTAATTCATTTCAGGTGGCTTAGTGGTTTGGCATGTTCTCCTCTCAGCACTAGGTATTCCTGGTTCGAATCCTCATCTGGGTGGAGTTTCCATGTTCTCCCCGTGTCCATGTGGCTTTCCTCCGGGTTCTCCGGTTTCCTCCCACAGTCCAAAAACATGGATCAAGTCAATTGAGTTCTCCAAATTGCCCCATATAGAGTGTGTGTGTGTGTGTGTGAGTGAGTGTGTGTCCAGTGATAGATTGGCACCCTGTCCTGGGTCTATCTGCCCAGCGCCCGAAACGTTCTCCCCTGGATGGGCATGGGGAACCCCCCCACGACCCTGATATAGGATGAAATGGAAGATGATGAATGAATGAATTTAAGGTGAATTTAAGGCTCCACACTTCAGTAGAAGCGTTTCAGGGTGAAACTGACCTCCACTATGGTCACCTTCGCTGCTTTGCACATCGGCTGGTTAAAGTTCCGAGCTGTTTTTCTGTTTAAATCCAGAAAACAAACAAAAGAATCATCTTAGAACCAAGTACACCTGTCTATGTGGGAGGGGTTTAACCATGGGGCTGTATGGAGTGGGAGGGGCTTAAGTATGGTACCTGAAGACCACGTTTCCGGCTCGATCTGCTTTCCAGGCTTTCACCAGAGCAAAGTCTCCTGTAATGGCCTTCTCCATGATGAAGTGTCGACCGCCGAACTCCTGCACCTTATGAGCGGACAGCAGGGTGCGCTCACACACTTGTACATCGTTCTATCCTTTATTACATTTATATAATCATAAACATACCTCTCGCGGTTCGCTGGCGATGGCGATGGAGCCGTCGGTGTTGTATTTGATGGGAGAACCTCCCTCCTGAATTAACGTACCGTAACCTGTGGCTGTGAAGAACGCCGGGATTCCCGCTCCACCCGCTCGGATCCGTTCAGCCAGGGTTCCCTAAAAACACAGGATCAGAACCGGGTCAGAGTGACCGTCAATACACCAAACGTACAACCTGTTCACTACTGAGTACTCAAAAACACTACAGCTGCACACTCACCACACACAGTGCATATATAACACATGCATATAATTTACATATCTATACAGTTATATAAACATGTCTACTTGTTTTTTAATTTAGATTTTTAATTTTAAATCCTTTACAAATCACAATCATTTTAAAAATCACATTCTCATTTCTTTTTTATTCAACCCATGCTGCTGTGTGTGTGTATATACATATATTCTTTTTTATACTTGTGAGCAAATGCAACGAGATTTGGTTCTGCGTTCACCACGTGTATAACTGAATGACAATAAAGGTTTTCTAAGTCTAAAAAGTCTGATAATAACTGATCCAGCATGAGGAAAGGTGTGTGATGGAACACGCAGGTGGAGGTGATGAGTGTGAGACTCACCTGTGGTGTTAACTCCACCTCCAACTCTCCGGACAGGTACTGTCGTTCAAACTCCATATTTTCTCCGACATACGACGAAATCATTCGCTTAATCTGCTTCGTTTTTAAAAGCAAACCGAGGCCAAAATCATCCACACTACACACACACACACACAATGTTTAATAAATGTTATGATACATTTTTTATTAACATTTTCACCAATGGGTGACAGTGGTTTGGTGGTTATGTTTGGTGGTCATGTTCTCCTCTCAGCACCGGGAGTTTGAATCCCGATCTGGGTGGTTTGCATGTTCTCACCGTGATTGCATATTTTTCCTCCGGTTGCCTCCCACAGTCCAAAAACATGGATTCAAGGTAAATTGAATGCTCTAAATTGCCCTACATAGAGTGAGTGTGTGTGCCTGTGAGTTAGTGTGTGTCCAGTGATAGATTGGCGCCCTCTACTGGGTGTATCTGCCAGCACCCCAAAACGTTCTCCCCTGGATGGCCATGGGGAATACAACACAGTTTTATAAAGTAGTGTAGTGATTGTTTGTACAGTACAGCTGTATGAAGTGCGTGTGTGTGTGTGTGTGTGTGTGTGTGAAACAGTAGCTGTTTATGGATCTAATCACTGAACTGAGACTCATTTGATTAAACATTAACTGATAAAGTGATTTATTGTGACACCTGATTCACTGAACCATCAGCTGCTCGTTAAACATTCACCTTCGTTATCAGCTGTATAAAGAGTGAAAATAAACACAACCCACACCACCACCGTCACTCCGTCTGACTCCATCAACCACGACATCAGACCCAGACACTACTGCACAATCACTACACATCAATACTCATTAATACTATATGAACCGCTAATGCACAGTACAATCACCTTTAATGAAGACTGCAGTGCTGTATTACAGTGTTTATGATTATGCGGATGTTTAACACTAACAGCACAGCGCTGGGCGGTGGTGCAGGGTGGAACTCACCCGGCGTTGTTGCTGACAGCAGTGAGGCGTTTCACCCCCGTCTTCAGCAAACTGTTGATCAGGTTCTCTGGGATTCCACACAGACCAAACCCTGCACACCCAGAACAATGACAACCAAAAAAAAACATCACATCATGGAACAAAAAGCTTACATTAAAATGGAATCGTGATTAAAGCAACCCGCAAACTGACCTCCCACCAGTACAGTGGCTCCATCAGGGATGTCCCTCACCGCTTCCGTAGCATCGGCGTAAAACCGAGAGTCGTGGCGAGGAGACGTGGAGAAATAACGGCTCAGCTGAAAAAACAGATCAGACGGAACATCAGAATAAACACTTTAACAGTGATGCAGGGGTCAGGGGTGCTGCCCCAGTATCTCCTGTCGAGAGGAGACCACCGAGAGGATGTCCAAATTATACATCAGAACGGGAGGAAGTTGGTTCATTAATTGGAGCCACAGTGGTGTTAATGGTGTGTTTTAAGTGTTCGATTTGTCATTCCAACAATATAATAATAATAATAATGTGGTGTAATAATATAAAATAATAATGAACGTTCTCTAGGAACAAGGTGCAACACAGAACAGAGACTACACAACCCAACAAAAAAGGTTCTGAGACCTTCAATAAAGTTCTGATCAGCAGCGTCATGTTCCTCACTTTCACAGTTCTTTACATTAAACTAATTAATAATCCCCACTGCTGATTAACATCAGCGTTTACGTTTAATAATGATGTGGTCTAGTAAAGTTAACATGGATATAAAGCTGAATGGCGACGGCAGCAGCAGCAGCTGAATGTGAGAGAACACAGACAATACAGACAGCTGAAGAATAAACGGATCAGTAACATGAACACAGGACAGAGACTCCGAAACCGGAGCTTTATATAGCAGCATGGCCCCAGGTCAGGAAGCAGGAACCATCATGCAGAACCCTGATAGGAGGGAGCGAGGAGAATGACGCTGGTTCTGATGCTGCAGCACGGTTCCTACTGCAGGAGCATGGTTCCTATGTGTGTGTCCTAACTTTGAAAAGGGACAAAAGTTAGGGAAAGTCTCTACAGTCCATCACACTGCATACAGCTTCTGCTTCTGCTTTAACTTTAAAACATCAGGAGCAGGTACGGCACAGTGCACTGGATTCAATGGAACTGCAACCGGGGGGGGGGGGGGGGGGTGAGAGAGAGAGCAAAGTTTTGTGGGTTAAAGATGATTTAGGTCCTGTAGAGTGTTTACACTGGTGTTTATGTAGTTACTGTTTGGTTACTGTGTGTGTGTGTGTGTGTGTATTTGTGTGCTTATGGTTTAAGACTGAAGGTGACCTACAGATTTATTTACACATTGAACAGTGTGTTTGCTGACCGCAGGTTCACGCTCTCTCTCTCTCTCTCTCTCTCATTATAAGATTTATGATGCATTAACTTCTCTGAATGTTTCAGATGTAACACACACAGCACTTTAAATCTATTATTGTACACTATAGATCAAATGGAATGGTAAATGGCGCGTGCCACCGCAGCCTCGGGTTCGAACGCGGTGCACAAACAGAACTGAATGATGGGAGTTGGTGTGTGGACTCACCGTTAACTGAAACGCTCTCTAAACGTTTCCTCCTGTGTGATTTCATTACGCTGCACTTCAGCTAATGGAGCAGTTTCTGCCTCTGGACTCAGAGAGGACCAACACATCTGTTAATGCCTCTCCATCCCCTCACACTGCCCTTAAGACCACGCAGTGTGTGTGTGTGTTTTATGAGTGTGTTAATGGTGTAAATGAGACAGGTGTGTGTGTGTGTGTATAATAATACAGTGTGGTAATGAGACAGGTGTGTGTGTGCATAATGAGATAGTGTGTTAATGGTGAAAATAAGATTTGTGTGTGTGTGTGTGTGTGTAATGAGAGTGTGTTAATGGTGTAAATTAGACAGATGTGTGTGTGTGTGTGTTAATGGTGTAAATAAGATAGTTGTGAGTGTGTGTGTGTGTGTAATGAGACAGGTGTGTTAATGGTGTAAATTAGACAGATGTGTGTGTGTGTGTAATGAGAGTGTGTTAATGGTGTAAATTAGACAGTTGTGTGTGTGTGTGTGTAATGAGAGTGTGTTAATGGTGTAAATTAGACAGTTGTGTGTGTGTGTGTAATGAGAGTGTGTTAATGGTGTAAATAAGATAGTTGTGTGTGTGTGTGTGTAATGAGACAGTGTGTTAATGGTGTAAATTAGACAGATGTATATGTGTGTGTGTGTGTGTGTGTGTAATGAGACAGTGTGTTAATGGTGTAAATTAGACAGATGTATGTGTGTGTAATGAGAGTGTGTTAATGGTGTAAATTAGACAGTTGTGTGTGTGTAATGAGAGTGTGTTAATGGTGTAAATTAGAGTTGTGTGTGTGTGTGTTAATGGTGTAAATTAGACAGTTGTGTGTGTGTAATGAGAGTGTGTTAATGATGTAAATTAGACAGATGTATATGTGTGTGTGTGTGTGTAATGAGACAGTGTGTTAATGGTGTAAATTAGACAGATGTATATGTGTGTGTGTGTGTGTAATGAGAGTGTGTTAATGGTGTAAATTAGACAGATGTATATGTGTGTGTGTGTGTAATGAGAGTGTGTTAATGGTGTAAATTAGACAGATGTATATGTGTGTGTGTGTGTGTGTGTGTAATGAGACAGTGTGTTAATGGTGTAAATTAGGGGGGGCGCTATCGAGCATCTATGGAGTAAGACGCAGTTTTGGTTGCTCCTGCCGATCTCGTAGTTATTTATGATTTAATTGCACATTCGAGTTCGATTTTTCTGCTTTATTTTACCCCCGTAAGTTTATTTTGTTATTTTTGTTGGAAAAATTAACTTTCAGTATCTGACATGGCTGCAAAAGATATTAAAACTCGCAGTACTGTTCAGACTCGATTACGGCCTACTGCACAATCTCCGACCGCGACTTCCAGTGAGCCAGCGGTTTCTGCTGGAGTTTCCTCAGCACACACCAGCCCTGACATCGCAACTCTCAAATTAGAGCTGCTGGCTTCACTGAGGAAAGACATCGCGGAGATTTTTAAAAAAGAGCTCCAGGAAACACTCGGAGATGTCCTGTCCTCTATAAAGTCGGACCTGAACGCGGTGAAGACACAGTTAGCTTCTGATAAAGCTGCTATCGACGCCACTGTGTCTGACATTAAAAACACAGTCGGAGAGATGGAGCACGCGCTC
Organism: Corydoras sp. C115; assembly: GCA_019802505.1. Lineage (NCBI taxonomy): Eukaryota > Metazoa > Chordata > Actinopteri > Siluriformes > Callichthyidae > Corydoras > Corydoras sp. C115. The sequence goes on along the minus strand of JAFMOC010000313.1, from coordinate 336,425 downwards.
GTCGTGTGCTCCGATGACATCTCAGAGATGAAGGAGTCTATAAAGTCTCTCACCGCGCAGGTAAATAAATTAGAAAATAAATGTGAGGATTTGGAGTCCAGGTCGCGCCGCAATAACGTCCGGATAGTGGGGGTTCCAGAGGGCCCTGACACCTGTACCACCTCTGCTGTAGCCGTCATGCTGAAGGATGCGTTCGCTTTGGAAAAGGAGCCGCTATTGGACCGATCTCATAGAACCCTCCAACCCAAACCCAAGCCAGGTGATCGTCCACGGGCCATTGTGTGTAGATTCCACTATCACAGTGATTGTGTGGACATTTTGCGCCGCGCCAGAGAGCTCCGGCAAATTAAAGTTGGAGATTTAACCATTTCGGTCTTTCCTGATTACACTGCTAAGGTGGCTCGGGCTCGAGCTGCTTTTAATGATGTCAGACGGAAACTTCGGGACATTGGCGGTGTTCGGATTTCGCATAACGGTACTGAAAAAGATTTCGTTTCAGCGGAAGAAGCCAACAAATATATTAAAACTTTGACCACTAGGTGAACTCCAACCATTTCCGAGGTTAAGGTTATACTGTTTTTTTTAACGCTGACGTTAACTGTTATTGTGTTTATACAAATATTAGTTTTTTAATTGATTGGATTTTTTATACTGTTGTTTCTTTTTGTATAACATATTTTTTCTTGTTAAAGTGTTCATCTCTTGGTTTGAAAATAGGGGTTTTATTTTAAATGTAATACATTATTAACTCGCTTTTAGTGCATAATATTGTATTATGGTAAAATCGGTGGGAATGTCCTTTTCTCTCTTTCTCTCCTTTTATCTCTCTCTTCCACTTTTTCTTCTGTGTAGTCCCCGTGTTGCTTCACACTAGTGTGAGCAGCGTTTTGCTACTATAGGAAGCACTGCTGTCTCCTTTGTTTTTGTTTTTTCTTCTTTTGGGTTTATGGAGACTTTGGGTGTGTTAATGTTTGGGGGTACTTTGGGGGGAGGGCGTCCCGTCTCTGCTCACCGCGACCATCTGAGTTTTTATTTTTTTCATTTATTTAAATGGTTGATGCCAATAGTGGTCCCAGCATAGCTGGGTCAGGCACACATCTCAGATTTATTAGTTGGAATGTTAGAGGTATGGGTAACCCTGTTAAACGGTCCAGGGTCTTTGCACATTTAAAAAGACTAACTTCTGATGTAGTTTTTTTACAGGAGACTCACCTTCGCACTAAAGATCAACACAGGTTATATTGTCCTTGGGTGAGTCAGGTCTTCCACTCAAATTTTAATTCGAAGTCTAGGGGCGTTGCCATATTAATTAGTAAAAATGTCAGTTTTCTGCCACTAATATTATTACAGATAGGGATGGCCGATACCTCATAGTTGCTGGTACTGTCATGCAGACGAAGGTTTTGCTGGTAAATGTCTATGCTCCAAATTTTGATGATGTGGAATTTGTTAATAAGTTATTAAGTAATATCCCCCGTTTAAATACACATCTGTTAATTCTCGGAGGGGATCTAAATTGTGTTTTCAATCCTACCTTAGATCGTTCTAATCCTCTTAATCTAACTCAATCTGCTATGTCTAGGTCATTCATAGATTTCATGGAACAAAATGGACTTGTGGATCCATGGAGATTTCGTAACCCCTCTACTAAAAAGTTTTCTTTCTTTTCCCCGGTGCACCATTCATTTTCTAGAATTGACTATTTTTTAATTGACAGTGCACTCAATTCTTGTGTGAACTCTACTGACTATTTAGGTATTGTAATTTCAGATCATTCACCATTATTATTGGATATTCAAATTTCTACTGCCAAATGTAACCCACCACTTTGGAGATTTAACTCTCTTCTGTTAGCAGAAAGGGAATTTTGCAATTTTATTTCAAATACTGTTAATGACTTCTTGGCTTTCAATCAAACTGAATCTTATTCATACTCGCTGCTTTGGGAGACACTTAAATGCTACCTGAGAGGTCAAATCATATCTTACTCTGCTTTTACTAACAAAAACAATAATGCTAGAATTAACAAACTTACATCTGTTATCAGGAATCTGATTACTTGTATGCGTTGAATCTTCTCCAGAATTACTTAAACAGCGTATTGACTCTCAGGCAGAGTTTGATCGTATTACCACTAAAGAGGCAGAACGCTTATTATTGTGCAGTCGTAGCACATATTATGAACATGGTGACAAGGCAAGTCGTTTACTGGCGCATCAGCTGAAGCGCCAGGCCGCTTCACGTTTGATACCCAGTATCAGAAACGCTTATAACGTCATTACTACAGACCCCTCGGAGATTAATGCTACTTTTAAATCTATTATGCCTCATTATATAAATCAGAATTTCCTATGGATAGCACTAAAATGGACAACTTTCTTGATGGTCTTTCAATCCCAGTGGTTGATGTTGATATCGCTAAACAATTGGATTCTCCGCTTTCTCTTGAGGAAGTATTGAATGCAATTAAAGCGATGCAATCTAACAAAGCCCCTGGCCCCGACGGCTTTCCAATTGAGTTTTTTAAGACATTCGCTGGTGCTTTGGCTCCATTACTTTTATCTGTGTTCAACGAATCCTTAGAAGGTGGTTCATTACCACCAACTCTGACACAGGCCACCATTGCACTTCTCCTCAAACAGGACAAAGATCCAACCTCCTGTGGTTCATATAGACCACTATCTCTGCTTAATGCTGATGTAAAGGTGTTGGCTAAAAATACTTGCATCCCGTTTGGAGAATGTGCTCCCTCGCATTATATCTGAGGATCAAAATGGTTTCATAAAGGGGCGTCAATTGTTTTTTAATATTCGTACACTTTTTAATATAATTTACTCAAGGCAATCAACTGTACTTCCTGAAATTGTAATTTCTTTGGATGCTGAAAAGGCATTTGACAGGGTCGAATGGGAGTACTTGTTTGCTGTTTTGAGAAGATTTGGCTTTGGTGATAAGTTTATTTCTTGGATCCGCCTTCTTTATTCATCCCCTAAAGCCAGTGTCCACACTAATGATGTTTATTCGGATTATTTTAATCTGGGTCGTGGAACTCGCCAAGGTTGCCCACTGTCACCTCTTCTTTTGCCATCGCTATTGAGCCTCTATCTATCGCACTGAAATCTTCCTCCTTATTCAAAGGAATCGTCCGTAACGATACTGAACATAAATTGTCGCTATATGCGGATGATTTGTTACTGTATCTAACTAATCCTACATTTTCTGTCCCTGCTGTTTTAAGTATTCTGGAGAATTTCGGCACTTTCTCAGGTTATAAATTAAATTTAGCAAAAGTGAGTGTTTTCCTATTAATGTTGCAGCCTGTCATCTTCAACAGTTTGATTTGCCTTTTAAATTAAGTCATTCTGGGTTTAAATATCTAGGTATTAATGTGACTCGTTCATTATCTGGTCTTGCAGCTGCTAATTTTACTCCTCTTATTTCGAAGGTTACGTCCGATATTCAAAGATGGGGTAACCTTCCCCTGTCATTAATTGGTAGGATTAATGTTGTTTAAAATGAATATTTTGCCAAAATTTCTGTTTTTATTTCAGTCAATTCCTCTCTTTTTACCAAAACATTTCTTTGATTCATTAGATCAGATTATTTGTTCCTTTATTTGGGGAGGGAAACCACCTAGGCTCCGTAAAATTATGCTGCAGAGAAGTAGACTTAGCGGAGGACTTGCATTACCCAATTTTTGCAAGTTTACTATTGGTCTGCTCATATTCATAAGCTTTGTTACTGGCTAATGTCTCCTGGATCCACTTGGTGTAAATCGAAAGTTCATCGTGTAAAGGTTCTTCTCTATCTGCTCTACTTTATTCCTCTTTGCCCACAAAACCTTCTCTGTATACAGATAATCAGGTGGTTCTTAACACACTTAAATTTGGTATCAATTCAGACGACATTTTAAATTTAAACAATGTAAACACTTGTATGTAGATGGTGTCTTTGACAGTTTTTGCTAATTTGTCTTCCCGACATGGCCTTCCTGGCACTCATCTATTCCGCTATTTTCAAGTTCGCAATTTTGTGGCTAAAAGTTTTTCCTGGTTTTCCTACATTACCTTCAGTACAGTGTTGGGAAACCATGCTTTCAATGGTTCCTCATCATAGAGGAGTCATCTCAAAATTGTATAATCTCATTATGTCTATTAGTGATTACTCTGATGTAAAATTGAAGGGTAAATGGGAGGAGGAGCTAGGAATCCAGATAGAAGAAGGCATTTGGGAACAGGCCGTGGATGGTATACGCTCTACTACCTCTTGTGCACGACTTGGATTAATTCAGTTTAAGGTTTTATACAGGGTACACTTCTCTAAATCTAGGCTTTCTAAATTGTATCCAGAAGTGAAAGATGTGTGTGATAAATGCCATGGTTCCCCCTGTGACCTTAGCCACATGTTTTTTCTTTGTCCTGCACTAAAAGGTTTTTGGACAGGTTATTTTACTATAATATCCACTGTTCTTGGAGTTCAGGTTCAACCTTGTGCACTAATTGCTATATTTGGGGTTTCAGACTGCTCTTTCGCACTTGGCACTATGCAAAGCGGCATTATAGCTTTTACATCCTTATTAGCAAGACGCTGCTTATTGTTGCTTTGGAAATCTACCAAGCCCCCTTCTATTTCTTGCTGGCTGAGAGATGTCATGCTTTTTTTAAAATTAGAGAAAATAAGGTACACACAAAGAGGGTGCACAGATAAATTTTTCCAGAAGTGGCAGCCCTTTATATCATATTTTTCCAACTTAAAAATATTACCTGATTAAATGTGTGCTTCCATACAAGTGTTGTGGCTTTTCTGTAGCTATTGCTGTTGGCAATGTGTGTATTGGTTGTGGTGAGCTGGGATGGGACATGGGATGGGGGGGGGGGGGGGGGGGGGATTAGGGTACACTTTTGTTTTTGTGTGTTCTATTATAAAACTTGGTTGATGTGTGGTGGAAAAATGGGGAAAGTTATGAAGGTATTCTGTATATAAATGTGATGTTGTATTGTGCTTACTTTCACTTTCTCCTAATAAAATATTTTTGAAAAAAAAAAAAAAAAAAAATGGTGTAAATTAGACAGATGTATGTGTGTGTAATGAGAGTGTGTTAATGGTGTAAATTAGACAGTTGTGTGTGTGTAATGAGAGTGTGTTAATGGTGTAAATTAGAGTTGTGTGTGTGTAATGAGAGTGTGTTAATGGTGTAAATTAGAGTTGTGTGTGTGTGTGTTAATGGTGTAAATTAGACAGTTGTGTGTGTGTGTAATGAGAGTGTGTTAATGATGTAAATTAGACAGATGTATATGTGTGTGTGTGTGTGTAATGAGACAGTGTGTTAATGGTGTAAATTAGACAGATGTATATGTGTGTGTGTGTGTGTAATGAGAGTGTGTTAATGGTGTAAATTAGACAGATGTATATGTGTGTGTGTGTGTGTGTAATAAGAGTGTGTTAATGGTGTAAATTAGACAGATGTATATGTGTGTGTGTGTGTAATGAGAGTGTGTTAATGGTGTAAATTAGACAGATGTATATGTGTGTGTGTGTGTGTGTGTGTAATGAGAGTGTGTTAATGGTGTAAATTAGACAGTTGTGTGTGTGTGTGTAATGAGAGTGTGTTAATGGTGTAAATTAGACAGATGTATATGTGTGTGTGTGTGTGTGTGTGTGTGTAATGAGAGTGTGTTAATGGTGTAAATTAGACAGTTGTGTGTGTGTGTGTGTGTAATGAGAGTGTGTTAATGGAGTTAATTAGACAGTTGTGTGTGTTAATAGACAGGGGTGCATCTATGAAGGTGTTCATTATGTAATTAAAGTTAATTAGGGGTCTGAATTTATTTACAATTTCAGAAGCCACCTACACCACGTCACGTGACCTAGAACCAAGTGCACTGTGACCTCCTGCAGGGTTCGGTCAGGTTTATTTCACATTAAACATGATAAATATAAAGAGGTGAGGTACAGGAATAACACGGGACACGACATCACAATTTAAATAAAGATCAGTTCGCTGTCCCAAATCAACTACTGACCGATAAGTTCTGACCAAGGACACCGCAGAACCGAACCTGACCCTCAGTGACCGCGGCGTCGTCCGTCACTCTCAAAGTTCGCGAACGTTTTTCAGTTTTTCGGTAGTTTTTCGGTAATGGACTCCGGGTTTACAGAGAGAGAGAGAGAGAGAGAGAGAGAGAGACGCTCTGAAATCGCCTCAGGACAGGTGCAGTGGGGGGGGGGGCTCCGTGTGGAGGGGCAGTTAGCCCGTTAGCCTGCAGCCCGGTGCCGGATTCTGTGAGCGGGACTAACCTTGCTGACAGAGAGCCTGTGCTGTGTGGAGGACGCAGCCCGGAGCAGGAACCTGTCTGCGGCGGAGAGGACTCTGAGGATCGCCATGTTTATCACACGCGAAGAAAGCAGCGCTTAGAGACAGAGGAACCGGTTCGCCTCAATGGAGGGGGCGGGGCTGGGGGCGGGGCCACGCCGTGATTGGCAGGAGGCGAGGCTGGCGGCATTATCATTTAACCCTTTCACCCCCGCACACATAGCAACAGAGAAAATATGATTAATGTGGTTTAAAGTCATTCAAGTAAACAAAAACGTAAAATTGTAATATTTGATATAGAATAAAATATCAAATATGAAATATTAAATTTAAATCTTAAAAATAACATATATAGCAGCAGTATAAAATACATATAAAATACATTCTGTCCGTAAGGCAGAATCTCTAAACAGTTTTAAGAAACTACTTAAGACTCATCTATTTACCAAATACCTGTTATAAAAATAATAATAAAAAAAAAAAGAGGGGGGGGGGCAGCTTCGAATAACAATCAGGTTGATGAACTTACAGTATAGTTAGTTTTCTCCATGGCTTCTGACTTGTGGTGTTCTCATTTGTAAGTCGCTTTGGATAAAAGCGTCTGCTAAATGACTAAATGTAAATGTACATGAAATATATTCACAATAAAACAAAGAATATATATATATATATATATATATATATATATATATATATATATATATATATATATGTGTGAATTCATTCATTCATTATCTCCCGCTTTTATCCTCTATTAGGGTCGCGGTGGGGTTCCCCATGCCCATCCAGGGGGAACATCTCAAGCGCTGGGCAGATAGACCCAAGACAGGGCGCCAATCCATCGCTGGGCACACACTCACTCACACAGACACACTCTATATGGGGCAATTTTGAAAATTCAATTGACTTCCGCCCATATATATATATATATATATATATATATATATATATATATATATAACATATAAAAGCAATGTATACTGAAGGATATAAAATTAACAGCTCAGAGAATGAAATGTGAAAGTTTAGCAGCAGTTATATGTAAATGAGATAATGTTGAGGAAAAGGGTCAGAATCATCATTAGAATCAGAAAACTTTATTGATTCCCGTGTTGAAATTGCAGATGTTACAGTTGCTCAAGAGGTATTATGTACTATGTATATGTGTGTGTGTGTGTAGTACATAATACCTCTTGAGCAACTGTAACACACACACACATATATATATATATATATATATATATATATATATATATATATATACATACACACACACACACACTAAGAATAATTGTAGTGTAAAGTGTCCATGAGGAGTGTCTGTTAGGTTTGGTGTGGATTCTGATATGAAACTGGTTCCCTGTCTTGTTGTTTTGCACTAAATGCTCCACAACCTCATGTCAGACTTTATACAAATGTAATGTAGGCCAAAGAAAGGAACCAAGAAGTCAAAAGTTCTTATATAAATATTTAATAAGTGTTTAGACATAAACGTACAGGGCGCCAATCTTTCACTTACACAGACAAAAAAAACACTATACTGTATAGGACAAATTTAGAGCAGCCAATTTACCCTGAATCCATATTTTTGGACTGTGGGAGGAAACAGGAGAACCTGGAGGAATCCCACGCCGACAAGGGGAGAACATACAAACTCCACACGGTGCTGAGAAGAGAATATGATAAAGCACCACGTTTATTACTGATTTAAAGATTAAATTTTTTTTAATGTAGTGTTTTATTGGCTTAACGTGAGAATGGTGTACTTCAGACTTTTAAGAATACATGTTAAATATACAAAATATTAAATTGTAACATAATGTTGTTAAAATAATAATAATAATAATAATAATAATAATAATAATAATAATACTAATAATAATAATGACGGTCGGGTCACGTGAGCGTCGGTGATCACGTGGCAGGCCGCGGCGCTGTGGGAGGGGAGTGATGGCGGACTGCAGGAGGCTGTTGGAGTTAGAGAGGCGGATTGTTCAGTTGGACGGCAGGTGCTCGGCTTTGCGCGCAGAGAAACCCGGTCAGTAATGAGAACCCTGTGGAGGAGCGTCTGTAGCGCGGGTTCTGTCGGTGAGCTCTGAACGCTGAGGTCACCGTGTTCCGTCCGTCCGTTACTGTGCGTGTACGGGAGACCGAGCGATAGCCCCGCGCTGCAGCGCTTCGATTCCTACGCCTATTTATAAAGGTCCCGCCCCTTCGCCCGTCTGATTGGCTCGTTGTCGTGCCCATCATTGGGCGGGTGAATTAATCGGACGGTCTAACTGGCGGAGCGATCAGGAGCGTGACGGCCTGTCCAATACGCACCGAGGGGGGCGTGGCCTGTAAATACGGGTGGGATAGAAACACCTTAGCCGTCGTTTCGATCCGTTCAGGAAAACTTTACTGTCTTTAGTTCATAAACAGAATTAAATAGAACACCACGGCGGCTTAGTGGTTTAGCATGTTCTCCTCTCAGCACTAGGGATTCCCGGTTCGAATCCCCCCTTCTGGGTGGAGTTGGCATGTTCTCCCCGTGTCCGCGTGGGTTTCCTCCGGGTTCTCCGGTTTCCTCCCACAGTCCAAAAACATGGATCAAGGTCAATTGAGTTCTCCAAATTGCCCCATATAGAGTGTGTGTGTGTGTGAGTGAGTGTGTGTCCAGTGATAGATTGCCCCCCTGTCCTGGGTGTATCTGCCCAGCGCATGAAACGTTCTCCCCTGGATGGGCATGGGGAACCCCACTGCGACCCTAATAGAGGATAAAGCAGAAGATAATGAATGAAATATAACATCACAGACGATCACCCACAAATTCATCCCACAGCATTAACATCCACACCCGTCACACCATCAGCCACCCACAACCACGTCACCGGTCGTTCGTAATCAGAGCGTGTGTGTGTGTGTGTGTGTGTGTGTGTGTTTTTGGCAGATGATGATTATTTACAGAACGCAGCATCCGTTCTGGAGAGACTGAAGAGTTGCTACACACAGGCTGGAGAGAGCAGTCTGAGCAAACTGTTACAGGACTACACCCAGGTACCTCACTGCAGCACCATCAGCACCACCAGCACCACCACCTCCCATTCACTGTAATAACCTGCTCCTCCTCCACCACCACGGTGGCTCCTCAGGTGGTCCTGGACGTCACCTTCTACGAGGAGAATAAACTGGTGGATCAGGAGTTTCCCGAGGACGTCTCGCCCATCAAGATTCAGCAGCTGCTGCAGGACCTGACCGAACCCGAGGTGTTAGCAGCTCGACTCTCTCCCAACCAGGAGGTACCGCTGCTCCCACAATGCACTGCGGCGTGGTCGGGTCCAAATGAGCTAGTGTAGCTCAGGACACGCCCACAGATTTACATCCATCCATTATCTTCTGCTTTATCCTCTATTAGGGTCGTGGGGGGGGGGGGGTTCCCCATGCCCATCCAGGGGAGAACGTTTCGGGCGCTGGGCAGATACACCCAGGACAGGGGGGCAATCTATCACTGAACACACACTCACTCACACAGACATACTCTATATGGGGCAATTTGGAGAATTCAATTGACCTTGATCCATGTTTTTGGACTGTGGGAGGAAACCGAAGGAAACCCACATGGACACGGGGAGGATATGCAAACTCCACCCAGATTGGGATTCGAACCAATCACTAGTGCTGAGAGGAGAACATGCTAAACCACTAAGCCACGCCCACGGATGACTAAATGAACTGAAATAACTTTAATTACAAAACGATAAAGTTGGCGCGGCGTTAAGAGTGTGTGTGTGTGTGTGTGTGTGTGTGTGTAGGTACAGGCAGTGTTGGGGTTGGAGCTGTTGGAGTGTGTATACTGGAGACGTGGTGCTCTGCTTTATATGTACTGTCACACACTACATCAGAGGAAACAGTGGATCAAAAAGAACAAAGCAACATTCCTCAAAGTGAGTACACACACACACACACACACACACACACACACACACACACACTACTGCTCTCACATTAGAACTGTATGTTTGAGCTCAGATAAAGTGTAGGAAGTAAAACGTGTGTGTGTGTGTGTGTGTGTGTGTGTGCAGTGTGTACAGGAGGGAGTTCGGTACCTGATGAAGATGCTGCAGGTGAGAAGCTCAGTGAAGCTCAGTGACAGTGTTGTTTTTCACGATTCCAACACCTCCAACCTACTGTCTGAGGGTAAATACACACACACACACACACACACACACACACAGACTGAAGTCTCACTTTAATAACAGACCACTCAGGTGGCGTCCTCGTTCTGTGAGTTTTGTTGGGTTTAAAGGGAATGATGCGGCTCCTCAGTGACCGGTGGAGCGTCCGTGTTAAATTTAGATGATGGCTGGTTATTGCTGGTTATGGCTGGTTATTGATGACTGAATGTTATTTTAATCTTATTGATGATAACTGTGTTATGATTCTGATCAGGCATCCTGTCAGACACTCACCTGCTGACCATGATGTACGTGGGTGAGATGTGCTTCTGGGCGGTGAAGTACGAGGACGGCGGTCCGGACTCCCCTCAGTGTAAAGAGGAGAGCCTTCAGTTCCGTGACATCGGCACACAGATCCTAAATAAATACGTCAGAGCGTGCGAGGGTCCACTTCAGGGTCAGGGCTGGAACACCGAAAACGCCAAGGAGATCCTCAGCATCCTCCAGTAAACACCCCCCCACCCACACGCCCACCCGCCGGAGTGTGTGGCAGCACGGTGCGCTCGGCGGTCGGACGCGCTACACTACATTAACACACAGATCAGAGCAGAGGTTATTTAAGATGGACTGCAGCGGTGAGGTCAGCAGTTTGTAATTAAAGTTTATTTATTTATTTGTTACTATATGCAGAAGGAAACGTCCCACCGCGTACAGATACGTTTACAGGGTTCACACCATGCAGTATTTCTTTAATCAGATGCCCGTATCGGTTCTCGTATCGGTTCTCGTCCACTCCACCTTCATCTCTATCGTTCTCTGTTGAACTGTAACTCATTTTCTTGGTGCACTTTGGAAAAAAACTTTTTTGCCTGAGTTTCATTTCGGGTCGTTTTTTTGTTTGTGCTGCCAAATAATTAATGAATCTGTGATTAAGAAATGTTAACTAGTTAGAGATCAGAGTGTCTGCTTTAGTTCTGAAGACTACAGCACCCATGATGCATCAGTGCCGTGACGTGGGTTTCTAAGGTTGTCTGGGACGAGCCTGTATTTTGTACCTTTACATGTTTCCTCTGTTACAAAAAAAATCAAAAATAAAAATGATTTTAAAACGAACTGAGTGAAACCTGTGCGACGATCCCGAGTGCCGTTCATTTTCTCTGATTAAGTTTTACATTATAAAATATAGTTTATATATATATATATATATATTCATTCATTCATTATCACCTGCTTTATCCTCTATTAGGGTCGCGGTGGGGTTCCCCATGCCCATCCAGGGGAGAACGTTTCCAGGAAACCAGGACAGGGCGCCAATCCATCGTTGGGCACACACTCGCTCACACAGACACACTCTATATGGGGCAATTTTGAGAATTCAATTGACTTCATCCATGTTTTTTTTGGACTGTGGGAGGAACCCGGAGGAAACCCACGGGGAGAACATGGAAACTCCACCCAGATGGGGATTCGAACCGGGAATCCCTAGTGCTGAGAGGCGAATGTGCTAACCACTAAGCCACCGTGCCGCCCTATATATATATATAAAATATAAGTTTAAAAAATGAAAAGTTTCATTTAAAGCAGAAACGACGACGAGCGACCAAAACATTAAAAACATCATCGACCAATCAGAGCTCGTCACGTCATCCGGGTGTTTTCTCGTACAATTTATCGGAAATTTTTAATCCGATCAAATGAAACATCATGACTTATTATTATTATTATTATTATTATTTTATATAAAAACTATAATATAAATCCTGACCTACGTTTAGACCTCGTCTGAGGTAAACCGTGAGAACTTTCGCTCGGCTTTAAAACTTTGCCTACGTCATTCCGGGAGCTCATGGGTAATGTAGTTTACACCAGAACAACTAAACACAGTATAACGAAAGCACGTGACGCAGTTTTAGTAAATAGTTTTAAATATTAAGCATCATTAAAACACACAACGCCCGCGATTACAGCCGCAGATTAAATATGTCTTAAATTAAACGCGATTTCCAGAGTCAGTGTGACGTCAGCAGGAGTGTGTCGTTAACATTTCCTGTAGGGGAGCGTCAGGTGGAACACGTCACAGTGTTCATAAAGTCAGATTAAAGATGTTCCGCGGGTTTAGAGTGAACACGAGATTATGAGTTTATTACAGAAACTTAAAGTCGCTTTATTTTCAAGCCGAAGGCGGAACTCTGACGGTTCCAGCTCAGACCGTCCTGCTCTGCTGGACCATCTCCCTGTGAGTCCACCTCCGAGATAGCACGAGATAGCACGAGATAGAGTCCGATTTCAACATCTAAGCAGTGATTTGTTGAATTGATTGATTTCTGAGATGGATCCTCAGCTCAGCTGTTAGAATAAGTTTAAAGCTCTTGTTTTTTTGGTTGTGGTTCCACATTTTCTGATCTTTTGGAGAATGGTTCTTAGAGGAAGCATTCTGAATCCCCAGCACGGTTCCCTGAACGTACCTGACCGTCTTCTCCTCAGGTGGATCTGCAGTTCCTGATCCTGACCTACCTGCCTCCCGCGGACCTCTGCAGACTGGGAGCCACGGGTCTGTACTGGCGCTCACTGGTGCGAGACCCTCTGCTGTGGAGGTACTTTCTGATTCGAGATGCCCCCAGCTGGACCTCTGTGGACCACCTGTCCACTCCCAACCCGGAGTTCCTCAGCGAGGGCATCGGAGATGAGACACAGGAGGAGAACGAGAAATTAGATTATATGTCAGAGTGAGTAATTAATGATATTAAAGAGATGTTTATTGGATTCATCTTCTTTCTACACTTTATATCAGCTCGGCGTCGACAGGTGGTGGACGAGTTTCAGCCCTGCAGTACGGACAATCATCCACCACCCTAATTATACCTGCTCCGTCCGTGGTCCTGATCAGAGAACAGAGTAAAGGGGACCAACGGGGTCTGTAGAGCATAGGCATCAAACTCAAGGCCCATAGGCCATGTCCGGCCCACGAGATCATTTTACGTTGATCTGTTATTATTGTTATTAACGGCCCAACAATATGTTGTTTTTTTTTTTGGCCCGTGCTCATATTTTAAATTTCTATAACTTTGACAGGAACAATTCTATGGAGAGCAGAAACATTTAAAGTTCATTAAAGTTTATTGTTATTTTTCTAAAACGGCCCAAAAGCGAAGAAAACAATGGTTTTTTATACTTTTGTGGGAAAAAAAACTTTTTTGTTTGATGTTTTTTTTGCAGCGTGTTCAGAGTTGTACCTTTTTATAATTTTGACAAGAGATATTTTTATAAAGCAAAGTATTAAGTTCTATAAAGTTGAAGTTTAAAATGTCGTTTTTTATTCCTATTCATGCACATTTACATTACATTTACATTTGGTCATTTATTGGACGCTTTTATCCAAAGCGACTCACAAGGTGAGCACAGGGTTCATCACAGCGCCCCCTGCAGCAATGAGGGTTAAGGGTCTTGCTCAAGGACCCACATTGGTAACTTCAGTGGACCTGGGATTTGAACCCCCAACCTTCAGCTTGATAACCCAACGCCCCACTATTGAGCTACCACGTCCCTCATGTGCAGAAAACATTTACTTTTAGTGTTCAATGTTAATGTTGATGCTGTTCGGCCGTCCACCTAAAGTGGGATTTAAGGTTTGACCCCCCTGATGTAGAGGAACAGATGGACTACAGAATGGAGCTGTAGAACTACAAACCCCATCTGTGTGATACAATGAGAGTAGACATGAGGAGGTGAATGTAATGAAGAGGGATGTGGTAGCTCAGTGGTCAGGGTGTTGGGTATCAATCTGAAGGTTGGGGGTTCAAATCCCAGGTCCACTGAAGTTACCAATGTGGGTCCTTGAACGGGACCCTTAACCCTCATTGCTCCAGGGGGCGCTGTGATGAACCCTGTGCTCATCTTGTAAGTCGCTTTGGATAAAAGTGTCCAATAAATGACCAAATGTAAATGTAAAGTGACCGCTGAGCTGAGTGTTGCTGCGTCCTGTCTGTGTTGTATTGAGTGTAAGGTGGTTGCTGTGCAGGTACCTGCGCTGCAGTCCTCAGTGCAGAGCTCCACTGCGCGGCTCACCTCCGTCCACCCTCTCCTTCCTGCTGCACTCGCTGGTCCCCGAGGCCGAGCCCAGGTATGCCATGTTCGGGGCGGGGCTTGAGCAGCTGGAGGTCTTGCTTCTGATCGTGATGATAAACTCACCGGACGTCCTGAAGGTCGGAGGAGCCCCACAACGTCAGATCGACGGTACTGTAACACACGTATACAGTTAGATTATTTAATTGTAATGAATCTGATCAATGATGAGAGTGATGTATTGATCTGTATTGATCAGGTATTGGATCAGGGATCAGTTTTGTTTCTGGTGACCAGCAGAAGTTCAACATCATAACTTTATATTCTAATAACAGGTACAGTCCGGTGCACTCATCAGTAATCACCATGATCATCAATAATCATCAGAGAGCTGAGATGATGTGCAAACAGTTTGGGGAAGGCCTCTTATTAATACTGATGGTGTTAATAAATGGCCTTGTTGTTGCCGTGGTGATGAGTGATTGTGATTGGTCAGGGCGGAGCGGGAGCGAGCGCGGGTGGAGGGCTCCAGCGTCGACAACAAGATCTTCATCCAGGAGGAAGATGATGGGTCAGGACGAAGGAGCCTCAGCGTCGCTCCTCAGCTTCACGAGGTGATGCGCACCGTCAACGGCTTCATCTACGTCGCCAACGCCGAGAGAGAGACGGGTACCACCCACCCACACACACACACACACACACACCTAAATGCAAAACATATGATTATTAATCAGGCATATATTTTGTAATGTGTGTGTGTGTGCAGCAGGTGTTAGGGAGGAGGACTGTGCTCAGATCAGTGCTGTACTGCAGCCGATGTTTGGCTCGCTCTCTCGCCCCCTGCTGGTTCTTTCCTGTATCTCCAGAAATGAAGCACAGAGGAGGCGAAGTTCCTGTATCTCTGTCGCTCATCAGCTGCAGCTTCACCTTCTGCCCAACCCCTGGAGGGTGAGAGCACACACACACACACAGGTGCTCTGGATGGAGTCAGATTTGAAGAATAGATCATTTAACCCAAAGGAAACCTTTAAAATGACTTGGTGTCTGCATCCAACAGTGAAACATGGTGGAGGATGTGTTTCTGTTGATCTCACTAATTTGGTGACACACACACATTCATATGCATAGAGTTCCATTACGGAGGCGTCTGATTGGTCCCAAAATCATTGCCAATGATGGGAACCCTGTGCTCAACCTCACTGGTCATGTAGTACAAAGATCAAGGTCTTTAGAAGAACTTTGGCAGGTTCTCCCAGAAGGGCTCCATTTTGGGCACTGGGCAGATACACCCAGGACAGGGGGCCTATCTATTGCTGGGCACACACATTCTATATGGGGCAATTTAGAGCATTCAATTGACCTTGAATCTATGTTATTGTACTGTGAGCTGAAACCGGATTAAAAAAAAAAAAAAAAAAAAATCATGCAGACACGGGGAGAACATGCAAACTCGGATCGGGATTCGAACCTGGATCTGCAGCGCTGAGAGGAGAACATGCCAACCACTAAGCCCCTGTGCCGCCCTAGATCAGATATAAAAATCTAAATAAAAACAATTCCTCATTACTCTACAGCCTTCATCAGATTTGTACCGTACTGTACACACTGTCTGTGTGTGTGTGTGTGTGTGTGTGTGTGTGTGTGTGTGTGTGTGTGTGTGTGCAGGTCCAGGACGTGGTTGCTGAGTCTCTAACGGGACTTCTGGAGGGAATCCGCTGGTTACTGTCGCAACATTAAACCGAACATCAAAGGCTTTTTACTTTATAAACTTTACATCATTTGAATGTTTATTAATATTAAACATCAAATAAAATAACTTTTAAATAATGATTTAAATCGAGTAATAGACTTTATGTGAATAAATGAGTTCATGCACTTTTGGCCTGCACCTGTAGGGGTCGCTGTTGACTCATCAATAATTAAATTCGATGCATAATTTTAATGAGTGTTTAATTCATTGGAATCTGATTGGACGTGGTGTTTGTGATGTCATTAATGAATGAGCTGAGGGTTCCGTGTTCTGCTCACCACTGGACCTCGGGCCGGTTTCCATTCCGATCTAAATGAAGAAGACAGAGGTCATTAGTCCGGGTTCTGCATCCCCCGCCGAGTGATCCGACGTGCGCCTCATCAGCACCGCCTCACATCCGATCCAAAGCTGCGGTCAATACGGCGGCCACATCGTTAGAGACGGCGTTCAGACGGATCAGAGAATTAAAAGTGCATCATTTTATTCATTACACAAATCAGAGGAACAAGGACACTTTAAAGACAACGCACATGGACAGAACGTTCTACAGCCGAGGACAACACGTTTACATCGAGAGACGGGTCCGATTCCAGCATCGGATCCATTTCATCCTGAATTCTGAGCCACGCCTTCTTTAAAGATGAACCTCCAACCCCCCCCCCCCCAGGTGTTAATGAGCTCAGAGAGGACGAGGCCGCAGGTGTCCTGCGTCTGATCTGATCTCAATCAGCAGGATTATATCTGATTAACTGATTAATGACCACAGCACATGACATTCGAACAGGAGGACGTTCTCAAAGTCCAAAATCATTGGACAGTAGCAGCTGTTCACGTGGAGAACCTGATTTCTGTGATTAAACGGGTCGCCGTCGGGCTGGAATGAATCGGGAGTCAGATGTAGATCAGATGGGTTTGTAGAGCAGTGTAGTGACGTACTTCTTCTTGTAGCGATGAGTAGCACTGAGCACCATCACGCCGTCCTGCGAGGAGAACACCCCAAAAGAGGGAGACGGTTCAGCCAACAAGTTACATTCATCATCAGATCATCCATCCATCCATCATCTCACACTTTATCCTCTATTAGGGTCGCGGTGGGGGGGGGGTTCCCCATGTCCATCCAGGGGAGAACGTTTCGGGCGCTGGGCAGATACACCCAGGACAGGACGCCAATCCATCACTGGACACACACTCACTCACACACACTCTATATGGGGCAATTGGGAGAACTCAATTGACCTTGATCCATGTTTTTTGGACTGTGGGAGGAAACCGGAGAACCCGGAGGAAACCCACACAGACACGGGGAGGACATGCAAACTCCACCCAGATGGGGATTTGAACCGGGAATCCCCAACACTGAGAGGAGAACATGCTAACCACTACGACAACGTGCCGCCCATCAGCAAATAATTTCCTCTGGAAAAAGATCAAAGAGGAGCTGAGGACAAACGTCTCAGCAGAACCAGAGTCACAGAGGAGAACGTTTAGATCAGACACCATTACAGATCAGATCTAAATGTTCCAGAGGACCATCATACAACACATTCAGATCTTCCTTTAGAAGTTTAATTAAACACCAGAGTATCAATGCAGGAGAACATACCAAACCCACCCAAACTGAAGGCCCTCAAGAGAATGTACCTTGATGGAAAGAGCATACAGATGGTTGAGCATGACGTGGTTGGGTTCAGGAAGCAGAGCAGGATCGCACTGGGATGCAAACACACAGATAATGACGTCATAATCTTATAACGAAGCCGTTCTGTAATTATCTCATTAACGCGCTGGGCTCGGCGTTACATCGACTGAATACATCAAAGATAACAGATACGACATCAAACGTCTTCAAACGTATGAGATATCTCACTATGCTGAAGTGAGACCTGGTATAATGTTTCATGAGATAACTCAAGATAGCGTGAGATGCCATGAGACCAACCTGGAACAAGACAACATGAAGCATAATGAGATACCTTCAGCGAGACAGTGTGAGATCATGTGACTCACCGAGACACCAGTGTCTTTATTGAGAAGAACCTGGAGCAGATGAGGGGGCAGGATCGGGGGCGAGCGCTGCCGCTCCTCTCCTTTAACGGAGTACGGTTCCTGATGGTACGGTCCAGGAGGAGAACTGGAGAGATCTAAAGAGGAGCACAACCGGAAACCTCAGGTCCTCCTCATGGACTTCGAAGCTCATCAGACGGACGGACCTGAGACCTCAGAGCTCATACCTGAGGCGTCGTCCAGAGTCTCATCGCTCCGTAAAGCATCAAACACTTGGTAGTCCTTCTTGCGTATCATGACGACGTTGTTCACCACGCCAGACTTGGTGGTTATGACGGGCTGAGGGAACATCAAAGCAGAGGCTCAGAACATGAGATACGAGATAACAACAAGACATCCAAGATTAAAGAACAACAATGAGGACGAACCGAGAGAGAGAGAGAGGATGGACAACATGAGAGAACATGGAGAAAAAAACAAAACCATGAGATGAGCTTTAACCTGGACTGACCTTCCTGGGATCCAGCATCCAGTGGCCATCCACAAAATACTTGTACTGATGTTCTCCTTCTGGAAGATCTACCACAGCCACGAAGTTCTGCTGACTACAAAGCAAAGAAACGATCTCTGACATGTCTGGAAACTTCTGGACACATCTTCTCATCTAACCTCTGTGAGGTGTGACGGGGTCAGCAGAGGGGCTGATGAGGTCACCTTTTGGACAGAGGGATCTTATTGGACCAGTTGGTGAAGGAGCCGGAGAGATAGACATCCTTGGCCGGTCCGGACCACGAGAAGATGGTGGGATGTTCTTCTGGCGGAACTCTAGATTCAGACTGTATGTCCTTCTGCCACGCCAAGAACTCCTGCACATGGTCAACCAACAGACAGGTCCTCATCATCATCACAAACAAACACGTGATTCAGAATCAGTGATTAAATGATTCAGAGTCACACTCTGTGGTGATTCAGTGGTTGTACCTTTGCATCATCTTGGAACAAGTCTGCATCTTCAGTCATCAGATTTTGGTTACATCTTTAGTTCCTCGGTTCCTCTGAGCCTTCTCTGCACCAGCACCTCTCTCACTGCTGGCGTTCCCCATGAGCCTGTCAATCACCAGCCATTAACCAATCACACGCTCTGCTGAGGGTCCATAAACCCGCCCTTCACTCAGCAAGGGAGAAACAGACACCTAGAACCGAGAGGAACCGAGCAGAGACGAAAAGAACCGAGCAGAGACGGAAAGAACCGAGCAGAGACGGAAAGAACCGAGAGGAACCGAGCAGAGACGAAAATAAACGAGAGAAGCCGAGTAATGACGGAAAGAACCGAGAGGAACCGAGCAGAGACGAAAATAAACGAGAGAAGCCGAGTAATGACGGAAAGAACCGAGAGGAACCGAGCAGAGACGAAAAGAACCGAGCACAGCCGAGCAGATGAAACTTTGTTGGTGTGAATAAGTTGGCGGTTAATGAATCCCGAGTTAAAGACTTTAATCTCACTTTGTAATTAAACTTCACATTAAACACCATCAGCTCCGCGCCGCGCCGCCTCTTTAAACTCAGAGCCGCGGATTCAGTAATGAGGAAGTGGGAGTTCCGATGCAGGTCGCGAGTTTAATTCTGCATTTTAACCAAAAATCCCGCCTTTATAACCTGCTGTGTGTGTGTGAGTGTGTGTGTGTGTGTGTGAGTGTGTGTGTGTGTGTGTGTGTGTAATGTCTAACTCACCGTGTAAACGCGACCTGTGTTGTGTGTGTGTGTGTGTGTGTGTGTGTGTGTGTTCAGTGCAGCGCCATGTTCTTTACTCAAACACACACTTCCGTTTATAATTAAGTGTGCTCACTGGAATAGTTTAAGTAATCACGAACATTTTTACAAATAACGAAATAATGTTAATATAAAACAAAATATAACAACAAGAATAAAGTCTGCAGTATTAATAAATACACAAATACAATTGATTTGTAATATTACTATTAATATTGTTATTGTCAAACGTTAACAATTATAATTATAATAATTATACGAATAACAATAACATTATCATCATTATTATTATTATTATTATAATTATAATATTTTATTATTGGTGTAATAATCGTCATTTTTTTAAATAACGTAATGCGTTATAAATAATAAAAACACTAATAAAGTCAGTAATAATAACTAATGAAAAGGCTCAGTGTTTGATCTTTTAAATATTTCCCGTCACACTGAATTTATTCAGGTCTTAATGCGATGTTTAGTTTTTATTATGTGACGCTTTTTAACTTTAAACTGTTAAATCTGATGTTTGTCTAAAAGCCTGATTTTTAATGAAAACATCGCAAAGACACTGAGTTTAAATAAATCTGGAGATTTACAGATGAGTTCAAACATCACAAATAAAGCGACTTCCATCCGGAGCCGAGTTCACTCAGTCATTACTCAGCTTTGTCGCCCTCTGGTGGCCGTTGGTATAAATATCAGCAGTAAGTCTACATCAGTGAGTGTGTGTACTGAGGCTCAGCGGCTTTACAAACGGACACACAGAGTCAAGAAAAGCAGAATGTTTTTAAAAGTATGACATGGAGGAAAATAATAAATAAAATAAACAGAAGAAACGAAATGAAACAATTATCCTGAATTTACACACGTGAACAGTTCAGAGTCCACAACGACCGAGTGTAAACTGGACTCTGTGATGAACAACTGTGATGAAAACAGAAGAGAGTGATCCAGCTGTAGTCCAGAAGTCATAGTGTACACATGCACAGGTGTGTGTGTGTGTGTGTGTGTGTGTGTGTGTGTGTGTAAACTGAGTTGTGTTGTGTTTCTCACGGTGATCCACTTTCTCTGTCACCTCTGAAAAACTAACACTGAATGCTGAACTCAGCACACACACCTACCCACACACACACACACACACACACCTACCCACGCACACACACACACCCACCCACACACAGGGCTATATTTAGTGTAGATCTAACCTCAGCTCCTCTAACATTACATATCAGACTTCAACTTTGTTCTTATGCTGCAGATTTTTTGATAATAGATGAAAATCATTTCTCTCTTCCGTTCAGTTTTTATAGTTTCTGTTTTATTTCATTTAAGAAGTACATGTTCTTTAAAAAAAGCCCCCCCCCCCTTTCACACACAACCAAACACACACACAGACACACACACACCTTATATCTGTACAAACATACGGTTCATTATGAGAGAATTTATCAAAAGAGTTTATGGAGAAACATAAAATAAAGAAAGTTTGAAATAAAAGTGAACATACAACGTCGTCCTGATATCTGAGGAACCTCTGGGTTCTGCAGCCATGAAGTTCATGATGTTATAAATAAAACAGAACATAGATACTGTTTATGATTTATAACACATTTATGATGTAACATGAGAATTTAACAACGAGCAACAAACTTTCCCTCCCTCTCTCTCTCTTCACACACACACACACACACACACACACACACACACACACACACACACACACACACTTAATCAGTATTTTGCATAAAAAATGTTTAAAACAAAGTAAAATAATTACACTGATTTTTAAAGCTGTAATTACTGTTACATATGAAAAGGTTCATTATTCAGATTAGAGCCTGTAGTTTGGGCATCGTTTGAATAACTTTATAAATGCATAATTAGTGTCTCTTTGCACACTTTTAAAGTCATGCAGATGATAATTAAGAATGAGCTCCCGTGTCGTTAGTGCAGCGTTCATAAGTCTAACAGATTACACCGAACTATTTACACCTTCTTTAGTTTAAGACTCTTTTGGAGGTTCATAAAAGGTTGCAGGATGTTATAATGCCGTACAGCGATGTAGAGCTCTGCAGAGGACGCCCCCTGCGGGTCCACCCGAGAGCGATGAACTGCACACTGTCACGACTTCATCATCTTCCTCATCCTCATCCTCAGATCTTATTCTGAAGAACAAAAGGATCATACTTTACAAACATCATCACTCAACCTCAGACACTCACACAGCCTCAGGCAACCAGTGTATGCTGTTTTAATCTCAACCTGAAGGGGCACTGTAGCTCACATTACTTCACCTGCAGAGTTAGTACAGAACACACCTGCACCACCACGTCAGTCTGACTGCGGTACTGAGAACCATCCACCACCCTAATAAACCCTGATCATCAGAGAACAGAGTACAGGGGACTAACAGAGTGTAGAGGAACAGATGGACTACAGAACGGAACTGTAGAACTACAAACCCCATCTGTATGGAGGTGGAGATGAACTAATGGACAGCGAGAGGAGAAACGGGAGGTGATCTGTGTGTGTGTGTGTGTGTGTGTGTGTGTGTGTGTGTGTGTGTGTGTGTGTGTGTACACACCGTAGTAAAGTGTACGATACAGAAGGTCATGATGATGAGAAGTCCGATGATGAAGGATGCGATGCCCATGTGCAGAGCTTTCCTCCCCAGCCGCCTCGCTCCATCGTAATCTCCGTTATCGTGACTGCTCTGAGACTGAGAGAGAACACAAACAGAACCCTGACGCTCGCAAACATTACACTTATTTTAATAACAGTGTCTCTAAAAACACAAAAACATATAAATCAATACAATAAACATTCATTCATCCATTATCTTACGCTTTATCCTATATCAGGGTCGCGGGGGGGGGGGGGGAACCGTCCCCATCCAGGGGAGAACCGTTCGGGCGCTGGGCAGACACACCCAGACAGGACGCCAATCCATCGCTGGACACACACTCACCCACACAGACACACTCTATATGGGGCGATTTGGAGAACTCAATTGACTTGATCTATGTTTTTGGACTGTGGGAGGAAACCGGAGAACCTAGAGGAAACCCACGTGGACACGGGGAGAACATGCAAACTCCACCCAGATGGGGATTCGAACCGGGAATCCCTAGTGCCGAGAGGAGAACATGCTAAACAACATGCTAAAGCCACCGTGCCGCCCAATATAATAAACATCAGCTTGAAAATTCATTCATTAAACTCCACTTTATCCTCTAGTAGTGCCGTGGGGGGGGGGTTCCCCATGCCCATCCAGGGGAGAACGTTTTGGGTGCCAATCTATCACTGGGCACACACTATCATACACACACACACACTATATGGGGCAATTAAGGGCATTTAATTCAGCTTGAATCCATGTTTTTGGACTGTGGGAGGAAACCGGAGAACCCTGAGGAAACCCACACGGACATGGGGAGAACATGCAAACTCCACCCAGATCGGGATTCCAACCTGGATCTCCAGTGCTGAGAGGAGAACATGCCAAACCACTAAGCCACCGTGCCGCCCTTAGCTTAAAGATTATTTTATTAATAATGTTTCTGTGAATGACATCATGTCTACCAGCTGCAAGGTCTTCATGACCCCTGTGTGTGCGTGTGTGTGTGTGTGTGTGTGTGTGTGTGTGTGTGCGTGTGTGTGTGTGTGTGATGCTAGCCCCCTGTCATTACAGAGTGTATCAGATTAGTCTGTAAATCACACACACACTTTGGGAACATAGTGATGATGACACGCTGCATTTAGCTCAGATTAAAGCAGCTCCGGGGTAAACAGAGAGCAGACATGTTTATACCCCGGCTTCATCCTAACACCAGGACACCTGTGTGTGTGTGTGTGTGTGTGTGTGTGTGTATATGTGTGTGTGTGGATGAACAAAATGTCAGAGCTTCACATGTTGATCAGTGTGAACATCAAACCCTGATAATAAAGATCAGAAACATTCATCCATTATCTTCCTCTTTATCCTCTATTATGGTGGCGGGGGGGGGGGGGGTTCCCATGACCATCCAGGGGAGAAGGTTTTGGGCGCTGGGCAGATACACCCAGGACAGGGGAGCAATCTATCACAGGGCACACACTCACTCACACACACACTCTATATGGGGCAATTTAGAGCATTCGATTCACTTTAAATCCATGTTTTTTGGATCATCAGACTGACCATCACCACCATCATCATCACCACCATCATCATCACCACCACCACTACTATCACTACCATCACCATCACTATCATCACCACCACTAGCACCAAAATCACCACTACTATCACCATCACCACCATCACCATAATTATCACCATCACCACCACCATCATCAGCACCACCACCATTACCATCATCACCACCATTACCACCACGTTAATATCATTGTATTTCTAAAAACAATGGAGACCTACCTTCTCGTTGGTGGTCTGGACCGTCAGAGAACAGAAGAACCCTTTATTTCTTTCAGGGTGTGTAGAGAGACAGATGATGAGCGTAAGTGTCTTAAAGATGTTCTCATGATCTCCTCAGAGCAAACTAGACTCATCATCCAACCCTCGAACCCTCGAACCCTCAACAGCGGTGACCTTCACCTCACAGACCTCGTCTTGAGCGCGGCGTGATTGAGGAGTGATCATGTGAGCAGGCCCGAGTCAGATGGCGTGATTCAAGAGCGAGAAGACGCAGCACAGTCAACCTGAAACTCCTCACCTAACGAACACCAACACAGCCTCCACACACTGCAACCACACCGCAGCTCCACCGGGGGGGGGGGGGGTTTCCTGATCACACAAGATTCTAATATTCAACCAGAATCAACCGAACATTAACACACACACGGATACACCCCCACGTCTCTCCATCCATCAGTCTGAACTACAACCCCCCCTCCACCACCACGCTCACCATCATGGGTTTTTCATTCTGTTCTGCTTAATGCTCCACTAGGGTCATGGGGGGGGGGCTTTCAATTGACATTGATCCATGTTTTGAGACTGTGGGGTGAAAACTGAGAACCCAAAGGAAACCCATGTGGACACGGGGAGAACATGCAAACTCCACCCAGATCGAGATTCGAACCTGGAACCCTCGGCGCTGAGAGGAGAACATGCCAAACCACTAAGCCAGAGTGAAAATGAATGCAGAGAATATTCATGCTTTAAATGAAATCCTCATAACTTTCACATTGAACCAAAATATTAACATTTTTATTCAAATCAGCTTCAATAAATCAGATTAGATTTCATTAATTTGCGTTACTTTTAATTGATCTTTTAATTGATCACCGCAGGGGATCAGTAACATTTCAACTGATTACTATAATAGAATAAAACAAGATTTAAATCCATTAAAGTTTCACGTTTAGATCCATCCATCCATCATCTTCCACTTTATCCTATATCAGGGTCGCGGGGGGGGGGGGGGGGGGGGGTTCCCCATGCCCATCCAGGGGAGAACGTTTCGGGCGCTGGGCAGATACACCCAGGACAGGACACCAATCTATCACTGGACACTCACACACTCACACACACTCTATATGGGGCAATTTGGAGAATTCAATTGACTTGATCCATGTTTTTGGACTGTGGGAGGAAACCGGAGAACCAGGAGGAAACCCACGTTGACACGGGGAGAACATGGAAACTCCACCCAGATGGGGATTCGAACCGGGAATCCCTAGTGCTGAGAGGAGAACATGCTAAACACTAAGCCACCGTGCCGCCCTACGTTTAGATCCATGAATGTTAATTTGAAGTCTTTGAGGATGTTAATTGGCGGCAGGTGATTGGACGAGGCGGGGGTTGGTCTGTGCTGCAGTCTGATCTCAGGTCAGATGGATGATGGATGATGTGATCGTCGTTCAGACGGCTCTCGCGGCTCTCGCGGCGTCTCATACTCGGAGGCCCGTCAGAGCTTTTTTTTTTTTCCTCTTTGCAGAAGCAGAACTCTGAGGTTGAGGTGTGAAAAGTCGACCCGCCTCCGGCTGCTTCAGCTGCAGACGCAGGACGCCGTCACGCCGGATTAACCATCCGCAGCGACGACCTTCTCATCGGTGAGTACGTCTTAAACTTTCATTTATAACGTGTTGTAAAGTTACGGGCTGTAAATATGAAATAAATGGAGGTGGCGGTGAGCGGGACGTACAGCCGTGTGTTTACACTGCATCAGTTCTGAAATACAGAGCTTTACATTCAGGAAACACTGACGCCGTCCTGTCCACTGCTGTCCACTGCTGTCCACTGCTGTCCACTGCTGTCCACTGCTGTCCACTGCTGTCCACTGCTGTCCACTGCTGTCTGTGGACTCACCAGAAATCCCACAGAGCATCAATACTCATCCATCCATCCATTATCATCTGCTTTATCCTCTATTAGGGTCGCGGGGGGGGGGGGGTTCCCCATGCCCATCCAGGGGAGAACGTTTCGGGCGCTGGGCAGATACACCCAGGAAAGGGCGCCAATCCATCGCTGGGCACACACTCACTCACACAGATACACTCTATATGGGGCAATTTGGAGACCTCAATTGACCTTGATCATGTTTTTGGACTGTGGGAGGAAACCGGAGAACCCGGAGGAAACCCACGCTGACACGAGGAGAACATGGAAACTCCACTCAGATGGGGATTCGAACCGGGAATCCCTAGTGCTGAGAGGAGAACATGCCAAACCACTAAGCCACCGTGGTGCCAGCATCAACACTGAAGTTTAAAAAATAAAGATCCGGTATTTAATAATCCTCTCAGCCACTTACTTTATCATCTTAATTAATTCACTCGCTCACGGAGTCAGAACCCAATCTGAATCTTCTAATACGACTCTGGTTTGGTTCTTTTGGGGTGTTGTTGGTTACTTCATGGTTCTGTTGAAGGTTATGAGGATTATGGGATGGAACCGGGGTTTTGTAAGATGCTGATTATGGACCTCTACAGTTTTTTTAATTGTTATAGTTTTTTTAATCAGTTAAATACAGGTCACCTGATCACATTATAATCGGTACACGGCTGTTTTATGCTGTTGATGGAGGATGAGGAGGAGCCCCCCACTGAGCCTCGGTCCTCACAGTTTTGTCTTGCCGCTGTCTCTGCGTCTCTTTGGGGGCTTAAGGTCTTACAGAACTGTAAAGCTGCATTGTGATGATGTACTAAAGTAAAAAAAACACTATAAAACTTATTCACTCACTCATCCTCTCTCACTCGCTCGCTCACTCATCCTCTCTCACTGCCTCACTCGCTCGCTCATCCTCTCTCACTGCCTCACTCGCTCGCTCACTCACTCACTGCCTCACTCACTCACTCACACACTCACTCACTGCCTCACGCCCTCACTCACTCATCCTCTCTCACTGCCTCACTCACTCACTCTCTCACTCACTCAATCACTCGCTCCCTCACTCACTCACTCACTCACTCACTCACTGCCTCACGCCCTCACTCACTCATCCTCTCTCACTGCCTCACTCACTCACTCTCTCACTCACTGCCTCACTCACTCACACACTCACTCACTCACTCACTCACTCACTGCCTCACGCCCTCACTCACTCATCCTCTCTCACTGCCTCACTCACTCACTCTCTCACTCACTCAATCACTCGCTCCCTCACTCACTCCCTCACTCGCTCACTCACTCACTCCCTCACTCGCTCACTCACTTGCTCACTCCCTCACTTGCTCACTCACTCACTCCCTCACTCACTTGCTCACTCACTCCCTCACTCGCTCACTCGCTCACTCACTCACTCACTCACTCACTCACTCCCTCACTCACTCACTCACTCAATCACTCGCTCACTCACTCACTCACTCACTCACTCACTCACTCCCTCACTCCCTCACTCGCTCTCTTGCTCACTCCCTCGCTCCCTCACTCCCTCCCTCACTCGTTCACTCACCGGCCGACTCCCTCAGCACACGCTCCATCTCTCTGAAGCTGCAGGCTCCAGCATTGATTTTAAAATAGGCTTACTGAGATCTTAAGCTCTTAACACGCGAGCAATTCCATAAACCTTCACTGCAAATCAAGTTCCAACAATCAATGAGCTTTAAAACATCTGGAGCAGCAGCTGTCTGGAACCCAAACTCGTCCTCCTCTGATTCTCATGTGTGTGAATGTTCTGACGGACACTGAGACAGTCTCCAGATGATCTCCATACGCCGTCTGAGACGCTCACATTCATTCCACTTATTCATTTATTCACAGATTTCAGTTTTAGTTTCAGCTAAATAAAGAGGTAACGATGAGATAATGATGAGATAATGATGAGATAATAATGAGATAATGATGAGATAATGATGAGATAATGATGAGGTCAGAAATAGCGAATACTCTGGAGGATCTAGACCGATGACACTGGAGCCGAATCCCTGACCCAAACTCAACACTGATTTATTGGAGGAACCCTCCTTCATTATGATCCAGCCTTTATCATTTAAACCATTAACCACCGAAAGTACATAACCCTGACCCCGACCCCAACACTGACCCCGGCCCTGACGTCCAGCAGCAGCATTTGCAGGATGTACCTGCTGAGAAGCAACAAACACTGAGACACCTTTTAAAATTAAACCTGATCAATACAATTTCATCGTTTAAATAAAGAATTCTACAGAAACAAAGAACCATGGGATGTGAATACACCTGCTGCGACCTCTCAATCATCAAACTGAAGAGTTTAGGTCCCATTACCTCAGAGGGTGCAATACAGATAGCCATGGCTTCTGGACAACTATAATATCTTATAATATAATCTAATAATATAATCTAATAATATGTTATAATAATATAATATGTTATAATAATATAATATAATATAATATAATATATAATATGTTATAATAATATAATAATAATAATAATAATATATATAATAATATATATATATATATATATATATATATATATATATATATATATATATATATATATATATATATATATATATATATATATATATATATATATATACACACACACACACAGACGGTCCTCACAAGACCTTTTCAGGTCCAGCCTGCTGGTGAGTCCTGAACTTAATGAAATAACCCGGGGTGAACTAAACCTGAGACTGTGAGGTCCTCTCACCCAACATCAGTACCTGACCTCAAATGGACCGAATAAAGCCGTCCACTCTGCCTCCCTCCACCTCCAAAAACACTCCAATATCTTGTAGAAAACATTTTTTAGAATAATAGAGCTGCCGAGCGGGAACAATTAAAAAATAGAACGTATAGATGAAAGAGAAACGTACCGAAGACTAACAACTCACAACGTAAACGTCTTTGCTCAAAAGTCCAGTCTGTAATCAGTCTGAAGATGATCAGTGATGTTTTTTAATGATGCTGCTGCTGCTGCTACACATGCTTTGGAGATAAGAAGCTTTTTTCAGTCGTCTGTCCACAAACGTTAAGTTCATGTTCAGGTTTCTGTCGCGCTTTTTACAACAGTACATCGTCACAAAGCAGCTTTACAGAATGAAAAGCCTTTAAACCCCCAAAGAGCGAGCTGAAGCGACAGCGGCAAGACAAAACTCCCTGTTATGTTGTTATTTAAGGAAGAAACCTTGTGAGGACCGAGACTCAGTGGGGGACTCGTCCTCCTCGAGCGGCCGGGCAGCAACGACAGTGTAGGACAGACATGTCCAGATATTTAACAAATGGAAAAACTCTAACAACCGGAAAACTCTATGTGAGGCCATTAGGGGGCGTCCTGCAGGACCGCCAGTCCAATTAATATTCAGGTTCCATCCAGTATTCGTTGGCAGAGCCATGGATGAAGATCTGACCACACCTCCAGCAAGCCGGTCACACCTCAAACGTTAGACATCATCATGTATTTTAATAATAATATAAATACTGTATGAATGAGCTCTGTCCTCATATGAAAACAAAGCTTTCTGCAGAATGACGAGCATTTGACTCACCTGGCTCCTGAACATCGCTTCACTACATTTTAAATGTCCTCAGCCTGTTGTATTTGTTTGAGGGCAGCATTTAATAAAGACTGACGTTCAGCTGTCAGTCGCTGAGAATTCAGAAGATCTCAATATAAATAAAAGCAACCTCTTATTTGGACGTCTCTCCAACTCACCCATGTACCATCCCCCAAACCTCTCCCCATGACAACCTGTCCAGCGGAATGTCCTCATCCCTGAACCCCACAGGACGCTCAGTGCATAAAGCATGATCAGTCTTATTTATTAAGATTATATTAAATAATAATAATAATAATAAGATGCCATGAAGGCGGCACGGTGGCTTAGTGGTTGGCACGTTTGCCTCTCAGCACTAGTGATTCCCAGTTCGAATCCTCATCTGGGTTTCCATGTTCTCCCCATGTCTGTGTGGGTTTCCTCCAGTTTCCTCCCACAGTCCAAAAACATGGATCAAGTCAATTGAATTCTCAAAAATTGCCCCATATAGAGTGTGTCTGTGTGAGTGAGTGTGTGCCCGGCGGTGGATTGGCGCCCTGTCCTGGGTGTATCTGCCCGGCGCCCGAAACGTTCTTGCCTGGATGGACATGGAGAACCTCCCCGACCCTAATAGGTGATAAAGCGGAAGATAATGAATGAATGAATGAAAAGATGCCACGAGGATCCGAACGTTGATGTGAGGTTTAGCATCGAGGTTGAGCAGAGGATCAGTGTGTGTGTATGTTTTAAAGACAGATAGCAGCCAATCAGAGCTCAGATCAGACCTCATAATGAGCATCATGAACGTGCTCCATGTTTCTGAGAGATTGTTTTTGGTTCTAATCGTCCGTTTGGCTCGGGTTCAATAAAATCAGATCTGACTTCCTGATGGGGTGGATGTGAGGAGGTGAAACCATCCACTCGTGCACTCTTACACACTTCTTCTGCAGGCGGCAGATACTTGAGGCGTGTCTATTTATAACGCTCATGAGTGCGGCTGTATCATGAGAACTTAAGGCTTTGGTCAGATTTCACAATCAGAGAAACGAGCGTGAGAACAGAAACCTGCCTGCCGTTCAGCTCGCATGAGGCATCATGGGAATTCCGTGAGGCCTGCATGCTGTTCCACGAACACGGTTATAAAGAGACCTTTCCAGCAGCATGTGGAAGACAACACCATTTGGCTGAAGGTAAAAGTCCTGACCGTCGCGAGATCAGAGGGGTTCGGACTCACCATCATGGAGAAGACCAGGGCCACGATGTTGACGGGCCACGCTGGACAAAAGCAGGTGAAGATGGTCAGAAAGATGTAATTTCTGAGCGGAGGAGGAGTTTCGGCCTCCAGACTGTGAGCGATGCTGCCGCCGATCGAACCTTTGCCTTTCTCCTCCGGTCGAGAAAGTCCGGGACTCATGGCGAAGGAGGTCCGAAATCCGTGCAGGTGAAGAGCGGGAGGAGAACGTCCTGAACCCGGGAGCTGATCGGGAAAAAGACAAGGACCGGAATGGAAGATCAGACGAGAAGAGAGAGAAGAGAGAGACGCGAGAGAAGTGAGCCGGAGACGGGATATGGCTTAATTACTTTAGGGGGTGTAAGGGGTGAATATTATACCACTACTGACTGAGAGAGCGAGCGAGCGAGAGAGAGAGAGAGAGAGAGAGAGAGGCCGAGCAGGAGGGAGAGGAACAGACAGAGAAAAAGAGACAGTAATGTAATTTCTTTATAATAGAATTAAAGGTATAAAGTGTCATTTCTGACCACTAGTGGAGCTCTAGAGCACAGGTTCACTAACATCGTCCATCACGAACCTGGTTCATGATTTTAAACCATGTCCTGTTGGAGAACCTCTCACCATACATGTATGTAGGGCCGAGTTTGGTATGTTCTCCCACACATACTTTCCGATAGTCTTGTGTTTGGGATGGCAGGGTGGCTTAGTGGTTTAGCACGTTCTCCACTCAGCGCTAGGGATTCCCGGTTCGAATACCAATCTGGGTGTAGTTTCCATGTTCTCCCCGTGGGGTTCCTTCGGGTTCTCCAGTTTCCTCCCACCATCTGAAAACATGGATCAAGGTCAATTGAATTCTCCAAATTGCCCCATATAGCGTGTGTGTGTGTGTCCAGTGATAGATTGGCGCCCTGTCCGGGGTGTTTCTGTCCGTTCTCCTCTGGATGGGAACAACTTTAAAAAGGATGAAGCAGAAGATGATGAGCTGGAGGGACCTCCTGTTTTAGACTTTCTAATTGAGTTTATTAGGAAGTACTAGAACCCAATGAACCGACAGTCTGGAGACCAAACTGGACTGTCCGAAGAGGAGACAGACTAAAAACCAAATACTCAGAGTCTCAGAGTCTCAGAGTGAATAAAGCTGGAGGTCAAAGTGCAAAAATTAAAAACCCACAATAAATGAAAATTTACCGCCTCTGAGAACATCACCAGAACGTGGGGGGGGGGGGGGGGTGAAATCTCATGGTGAAATTAAAAGCTGGTGTTGCTTCAGACACTGAAGGTTCAGATTGTTTATTAAGAATAGTAAAGAAATCGAGAGTTTAAAGGTGAAAGCTGATTGGATGGCTCTGCAGTGATGATGCAGAAGCTTCGGCGTGGTCGTCACATTAAGCTGACAGGACGTGACGTCTGAGTGAAACTGTGAGCCACGTGGATTTATAGCAGCTGAAATCTACTGATTAAAGTAAAATTAAAGTCAAATTAAAGTCAGAGTGAAGTGCAGCGTCAGCAGAGGAGCTCAAGGAGGAGGAGTCCCCCACTGAGCCTCGGTCCTCACAAGGTTTCCTCCTTAAAATATCAACAGAACAGGGAGTTTTGTCTTGCCGCTGTCTCTTGGTCTCACTCTTTGGAGGTTTAAAGGTTTAGAACTCTGTGAAGCTGCTTTGTGACGATTGTATAGAACAATATAAATAAATGACCTGAACTTGAACCGAGACTCTGATTCTGACCCATGATTCCAGGACGTGAGAACCTGTCCTGCTCAGGTGTTTATTTAAATGAACTAGCACACTAACAGAACATCTTCAGACAAAAGACCAAAACATCTGAGCAATCAGATCTGAGCTGAGTATTTATCAGTGTTCTGTAATCAGACAGTGACATTAACACACCGGTTTCTTCTTAAGAACGTCATGAAGGTCTCTGATGTTTTGTTTTTAATTCGTTTCCTGTGATCATGAGTTAAAAGGTCAGAAGCTGAAGACGACAGAAAGCTGGACACGCTGCTGTCTGTGTCAGTCATCATTTTGTGTTTCAGGAATCCAGATGGAGCCACAGCATTAGAACCTCAGTGACAGACTAACAGAACAGGG
The DNA here is from genome assembly GCA_019802505.1 of Corydoras sp. C115. Classification (NCBI taxonomy): domain Eukaryota; kingdom Metazoa; phylum Chordata; class Actinopteri; order Siluriformes; family Callichthyidae; genus Corydoras; species Corydoras sp. C115. The sequence goes on along the minus strand of JAFMOC010000313.1, from coordinate 303,137 downwards.
GCTGGAACCATCAACACTCTGGTATGTAGTCTAGAACCTGAATCAGTAAACAATCCAGAAGTTAATTATGATTTAAAGTTTAAACTTCAGTTGGGCATGGTGGCTTAGTGTTTAGCATGTTCTCCTCTCAGCGCTAGGGATTCCCGTTTCGAATCCTTATCTGGGTGGAGTTTCCATGTTTTCCCCATGTCTGTGTGGGTTTCCTCCGGGTTCTCCGGTTTCCTCCCACAGTCCAAAGACATGGATCAAGTCAGTTGAGTTCTCCAAATTGCCCCATATAGAGTGTGTGTGTGTGTGTGAGTGTGTGCCCAGCGATGGATTGGCATCCTGTCCTGGGTGTATCTGCCCAGCGCCCGAAACGTTCTCCCCTGGATGGGCATGGGGAACCCCCCCCCGCGAACCTAATAGAGGATAAAAGCAGAAGATAATGGATGAATGAATGAAACTTCAGTTGACTCCATGTTAAACGTGTGCTAAAAACTAAACACACGTTGTGGGTGGAACGTGGAACCTTTCAAAAGGAAACGTAGGCATGTTTTGGCTTCACATGGCAACCCAGGGATGACCAGCAGAATTAAAGATGAATGTGAATTGCAGCTGGCTGATTCCTCAGGACCAGTTTGATAATAATAATGATACCTGAGGAGGCTGGGGGTCATTTCCTCTGGAGGAGCTCCTCCGCTGAGGGAGCGCACTGTAATGCTGAATGGTTTCTAATCTGGGATGAGGGAGCAGCTTCGGCAGCATTAACCACTCAGTGATGGAGATAACAGACATCCAGCAGACTGAGTGCTTTTATTCCATCACTGATGTAAGAGATAACACTCAGCAAAGTGGAACCAACAAAACAACGAGAACGCGGGCCAGGAGAAGAGCAACAGAACAGAATGTTCCACCTTCAGCCTGATTTCATTAGAGTTCTGTTTGCTGAACATCCATCGCTCCCTGATTTTAGAACCTGCTGAGCACCACACCATGAGGAACCAGCTGAAGACACGGCAGCAACACATGAAGAACGTTCTCCTCCTCGTGTGATTAGGTATGAAGATTTATATTATTACAATCTCTGCTTGCAGAAGCCTTTAAAATGACTGACCCCCCCCCCATCTGAATTAGTTTTTAATTTTATCATTATTATCATTTTAATTTATTAATTAGTTATTTTGTTTAAAAACCTCTTTTCTAGTGACATTTTTTAAAAATACAATGTATAAATTATTCTATTTATTTTCCTAAAAGACAAAAAAAACATTATTAATGTTTTCATTTTACTGTTTGCTTTTAAAAAGGACATTTCTTACTCAATTTTGACTGATCTTTCATCTTAATTATGATCTATGCACTTGATGTATGTGTGCATATATGTAAGCGTGTGTGTGTGTGTGTGTGTGTGTGTGTGTGTGTGTGCGCGCATGTAGGTGTGTAAAGCCGCATGTGCACCTCCACCAACTAACAGGCGAGTAAACAGAACTCATGGCTCTCACACTGGGTTTGGTCATCTTTCTCACGGGTAAGAAATTCATTACATCAAATGTAATCCATAAAATAATTACTCAATTAAAAAATTTAACTCAATTAAACATTAATGTATTATCTCATTATTATTATTATGATCATTACAGTGTGGCTCACAATAATTAAATTAATACATAAAAGTTAATTCAGCACAAAAATATATATGTCATGTTTAAATAAATACTCTAATAATTAAAACAACAAGTGTAATTTATCTTATAAAAATGGCTTGAAATTAATACGATTTAAAATTGAAATTGAAATAATGAAGTTCTATGGTGAGTAATTAATTCACTGTTGCTATAAGTACTATTTACAAAATTAAAAATTAAATTAACAGAGATTTTAATGATTATCTATGATTTAAGCAGATTTGAGAGGATATGTATGATGATAGTTTACTCTGTAAGGTCATTAGATATTATATTTTAAGATAATTTTATCATATTAAATTTAAGACATCACCTTTAATCTGTAATGATTTAATTAAACGTCTGTTTCATCTTCGTGTGTTTACTCAATCTTGTAGCTGTGTAACAAGCGTATTTAAAATATATTATATTATTATATTTATAATTTTCTATTTTAGGATTTGTTAGTGGATTTAATTGGACGATTTGGCAAACCCCTGATATCACGACGACCGTGGGTGAAGATGTGAACATCATCTGCAACATCACGTTACCTTCAGTCACAGAGTTCTACAGTGTAAAGGTCTTATGGACGAAAAATAATATAACAGAAATAATGAAAAAAACATTAAATTTTACAGATCACAAATCTGACACTCTGACCCTCACATCAGTCAACATCAACCACACCGGGTTTTACATTTGCACAGTTTGGCAAGAAATTCCACAACTAGGACCACAGTATCACGGTAACGGAACAAACCTGAGCGTGGGTGAGTTTTTATAATCATCAGAACTAAATTTGCACCATCATCAAACAGAATTATAATAATTAGCATTTTAATTAATAAAGATATGTATTTATAGAACCCAGACATTTTAATGACAGCAAGAACAGTTTGTTAACATGGCTGTTAATAACGAGTTCAGTCCTGATGAGCATTAGTATTCTGTCTGCTGTATACCTCAAATACAGAGGTGAGTGACGAAAGAACTCTTTATTAATATTATATTTATTTTAAATACTAAATGTTTCATATTTATTATATTTATTACCGGTGTTGCTGCTGAATTGAGGTTTAAATGAGTTATGAATCTAAAACTTCTCATTTATTGATAAATTCTGATTTGGTCGTCAGGTCATCTGACTTTTTAAAAAAAAAAAAAAAAAACAAAAAAAAAAACAATTTTAATCTTAGTTTATAATGAATTGGAACCACGTCAAATAAAAAAGAAAGAAAGAAAAAAAGTCAATAACATAAAACAGAATTTCTTAAATCATTATTTTCTTTGAAAACACAATGTAAAATAATATTTTAGTTATAATTATTAAAATATTATTTAAAATATTAAAATTACTGTATAAAATATAAATGAGAAGTGTAACAATATGTAAATCAAATTAACACTATATTTCATTTTAATTTTATTAGCAGCAATGATTTTATAAACTATATTATAGAGCCAGAGAGTGAGGATGAGGAGGGAATTATCACTCAACAACGACAATGTAAAAATACATTTTCTAAACATAAAAAAACATTAAAAACAAGGTGGAAAATGTTTCCTAAAATAAAATCATTAATAACATTAACCTCATGATATCAGAACACATTAAAATAAACCCAATATTCATAATTATGATCATTTAAATACATAAACTGAACTGTTCTCCAGGTCGCCGCAAGAAACCAAAAGAAACAAACAACCTTCAGGTAACCGTCCGTCCGTCCGTCCGTCCGTCTGTCTGTCTTTTTATCTTGTGAATAAGTTCTGGATTTTAACGATCAGTGAATGTGTGTAAGAATCAGAATAAACTCAGAGGATTATAAACTTCATTCTGAACTACTTTAATCAAAACAATTAAAACCTCCAAACTGTTCAGTGTAAAAAATAAAATTATGTAAAATAAAGTGGCGTGTATTTACTTAAAGACATTTTAATTATTTATTCGATGCATTTTAAAAATATTCATTTAAAAATCTTTGATTCATTTTAAAATGTTATTAAAAGTTTTTATATTTGTATAAATTTGTACATGTTTATAATTTATACATTTGTTTCTCAGTAAAAAATCTAAATAAATATAAAATAGTGTGACATCAGTAACAGAACTAAAATGCTATTTATAAAAACATAAATAAATGTATTATTTATGTTTTAAAACCAATAATTCTAATCAGATTAATTAATAAACGTTCTCTTAAATCAATACTGTGCTTATTGATTAGAACAGCAGTGATGGGGGAAGGTTAAAGGTGTTAATGAGATCTGTGTGATTGACAGATTGTTGAGAATGATGTGAATTTGGATGAGAATGCTGATGAGAATGATACGACTCTTCACTATGCTGCACTGAACATTCTGAAGTCTCCACAGAAGAACCTCAGAACCAGTGAGGTATGTTCTTCACTTTCCTGCACATCGTTATGTTCTGTATTAACCTGCAGTTCCGTTCAGAGTGAACATTTTAGAAATGCAGCAGGAACTGTTTTAATGATTGTTTTAATGATGGCATGATGAGATGTGTTGATCAGTTCACCCCAAACCATTTCACGTTGTTGTTGTTGTTGTTGTTGTTGTTGTTACAGATCAGTCAACATGCAGAATCCATGACCTCAGATGTTTTATATTCTGATATTCACTTAAAATCCTGACTGTGAGCAGATCTGACCGGAATAAAGTCTTTACTTCATTAAAAAACTCATCTAATTATAATGGAAACCAGACATTAAAGTTCTAAATGGTTCTGTAATAAAGACTCAGAATTGTGTGTGTGATGGTTCCACTGATGTGGTGTTTGAACAGGACAATGTCCTTGATGTCCACTCCAGTGTTACAGTGATGTGTACAGAACACTGACCTCATCGACATCCAAATCAAAGGAATCTTCATCCTCATCATGATGAACCTACAAAAGAACAACGCATTAGAGCGTTAATTACATAACGAACATGATGAACACAACGTTCACCAAACTAAAGTTTAAATCTAACATTCCATCATCATTTAATAAGACAAACAGTAAAGCATGCAGTCTGTACATCACGGAAACATCTGATTAATCGATCAGATAACGGCAGACGAGTCAGTTCTGAATGATGAATCAGAAAATGGGTGGATGGGCTACAACAGCAGACGTCTGATCCAGGGTCAGTGCAGGGTTCCTGACGTGGTGCTCAGGGTTTAATGTTGAATTGAAAGTCAGGAGAACCTCTGATGGGATTGAAAGGAACGAGGAGTGAACGTCATGAGGAGAACGATGAACGATCGGTCTGAAGTTCAAATCTGTGATTTTCACAAGAGTTCAAATAAACTCACGGTTTCTTCAGAAACAGGAAATGAGATGAAAGATCTGAGGTGGATCTGACCTACATTACTCATCAGAACTCCGAGTGTGTGAGTGTGTGTGTGTGTGTGTGTGTGTGTGTGTGTGTGTGTGTGTGTGTGGTCGGTCTCATACACATTCTAACCATCGAATGCAGATGTGTGAACAGATGAAGATGTCAGACAGCAGGGTTCAGATCACCCCTCACACCAGAGAGCAAAAAAATAGATTCAATGAGAGGAAATAAAGTAATATAACTAATTAAACAAGTGCAATCAATTAAACCAAACCCAATCTGAGCGTTCAAACTATTTCCTTTAGCTTTGATGTCAAGTTTAAACAGAATTAAATTTAATTTAATACAGAAACATTCTGAGCTGACCTGCAATCAGTGCGATTAAAGAACAAACGTTAATCATCATCATCACATATCATATAAAAACATAATCATAATCATGACGTAACATCAGGTACTTACTCACCTGTACGTTGGTAACAAACTAATCACGTGACTTTATGGCTCCTTCCGGTATGATTGTATTAGAACGTAGCCTGTAGGGCTGATGTTAACATTATGATTAAAACGGGAGAAATAAAACATGATAATGTTTAAAGAGTAAAATCGTAGCGTCTGTTAGTCTGGAGTAACTTATAAAACGATCTTATCTGAGGTAACGACTCCTAAAATTAAGGGTTTATTCTGCAGACTTACAGAAATAAAGTCCTGAGCGATCGGAGAGTCGATCAGAGAGTCGGTTCCTGTCGGGAACTGATGACAGGGAGGAGGATCAGTTTCAGCAGATCAATAAGTTCTGATCAGAAACTGATCATCAGAGGGACGTGAAGGCAACGGCACTGATTACAGGCGATCTGTCTCCCTCTAGTGGCTGATCAACGCATCTAACAAGAAGTACTGCGCATGCGCGTATGCAACGCTTCCAGTCGTCTGCTTAAACGCGTACGTATAGTTATATATAAAACGTTTAGCTTATAGTAAAGTTTATTTTAGAGTTAGTAATCATCAGTAATGAACATTTTGTAGCAAATACTTCAACAAAATCAACTCAAGATTAAACACTATTTCAGAATCACGGGTACATTAGATCAACAACACACCGACGATTAAAAGTTTAATAAAGAGAAAGCTCGAAGAGAGAGAGAGACATACTGGACCAGTCCACCTCTCTCTCTCTCTCTCTCTCTCTCTCTCACACACACACACACACACACTAGAGAGCAAACTGACAGAAATTTACCTATTAGCACATTTCTGGTCTGTGGGAGGAAACGGGAGCTTCCAGAAACTGGGAGAACATGCAAATACACAGACACAGGACAATCAGTATTGAAGTGTTTCCATACAAAGCTGACCACCTGATCCAAACTCCCCAATCCAACCCAAACCCACTAATCCAAACCAACCTCCCCCCCCAATCCAACCCAACCCAAACCCACCAATCCAACCTACCCCCCCCAATCCAACCCAAACCCACCAATCCATTCCCAAACCCCACCAATCCAACCCAAACCCACCAATCCAACCCAACCCCCCCCCCCAATCCAACCCAAACCCACCAATCCATTCCCAAACCCCACCAATCCAACCCAAACCCACCAATCCAACCCAAACCCACCAATCCAACCCAACCCCCCCCCCAATCCAACCCAAACTCACCAATCCAACCCAAACCCACCAATCCAACCCAAACCCACCAATCCAACCCAAACCCCCCAATCCAACCCAAACCCACCAATCCATCCCAAACCCCACCAATCCAACCCAAACCCACCAATCCAACCTCTCCCTTCCTAACCCAACCCAACCCCGGCCTGACCCGGGTGACAGTAAATCCCTCCCATCTGTAATAAGAGCTTCAATCATTATAATTTTAGGATGAAGATGAGCAGGTGTATGAACATGTACACCTGACCCCTGTCTAAAAACAGGAACTATGTGTATGAACTTCTACAACAAAAGTTCCTCATTAAAGCTTTAAAAAAAAAACAAAAAAAAAACAGGCAGCTTTTATATTTGAAATAATTTATTAGGAATTTTTGAAATGTTTTTCAGACAGTTCGACAGGAGATGATGAAGATGATGATGAAGAGGAGAGATGAACCCTGAATGGCTTTCCCTCGTCATAACAAAGGAACACAGCACGTGATTTCACTTCATTAATTCTTCGTACAGTGATTTGATCGCTAAGCAGAAAGAGTTTCAAATAAAAACAGACAGCAGAGCTGCTTCAGTGAGAGGAAGAGGAAGAGGAGGAGGAGGAGGAGCATTACAGCAACATGGATGTTAGAAACAATCGTTAGCTTCACATTTTAGATCCTCTCGTACGACACACACACACACACACACACACACACACACACACACACACACACACACCTTAACCAACACATTCATGTTAAAAAAGTGAAAATAGTACATTTCCAGTAAAAGTGTGTGTAGTACAGGTTCTGGGTGTTTAGGACACACACACACACACACACACACACACACACACACACACACAGCTCGCTCACATCACAGATGTTTTCTACAGTGAATCATTTGATCTCAACAAGATCCAACTTCTTTTTAATCCTTTACAAGACAAGAAAAAGGTCAAATTCCATGAAAAATATGTCCTCGCGTCTGATTGGCATCAAATATTTATAAATCCAGTCGCAAAACTACCAAAAATATACATTTTTTTTGACATTCCTTCCAAATAACATCTTTCTGTAGAAAAATTAGCATCTGAAAACTGTATCCTTACAAAAAAGCGGAAGGTGTTGAGGCGCGGGCGTGCGCGGGCGGGCGGGCGTCCCCAGAGCCGCGGCCGCTGCAGCTCAGACGTTACGATTCAGGATCGAAATGATTCACGAAGGAAAGAAGACACTTTAAAAATCCAATAAAAGGTTATAAACATTCATTCCGTCACGTCTCCGGAGCTCGGGGGACGGTTCTCTGGCGTGTGCAGAGGGGAACGTCGTGGAAGACGGTAACCGTCGTACACATTCTACAGAGAACCTGAGGAACGCCTCGTCTCGTCTTTGGGTCGAGCCGGGAAACCCGGTTAAGACTCACGAGGACGTCCCGGGTCGGGTCGGCGCATCGCGTCCCGTTAAGAGTTTGACAAAAAAAGAGAAATGGAGCTACGATGGTAAACCTACGGCGTCTGGAGGAACGCGGAACGCGAGGAAACGGCCGCCGTCGAGAACGTTTAAAAGAGACGATGGTACAGCCACGTCGTTAAAAAAAACAAAAAAGAAAACCAAATCGTTTCCTTCGTACCAGAAAGAATGGAAATATTTACACGCCCTTCTGTTAAAGATGAGACAGAGACATTGTTAGTACAGGAAGTGATGTAAGAGAGATGCAGGAAAACACTAGTGTCGGTTTTCGCTGTGGAAGCGCGGGATTGGCTCGTCCGTCCAGCAACCTGAAAAAAAAAATTATATGTTAATATTTAGCTTTTACTCTCACATTTTAACAACCATCTCATCAGTAGAACATCTGCAATTCTTCTAGAGGGATGCTCTGTATGTGCAGGGTGTGCAGATGCTTTTATCCAAAGCGAGTACAGGGTTAACCACAGCGCCCCCTGGAGCAGTGAGGGTTAAGAGTCCTGCTCAGGGACCCACGACGGGACCTTAAGAGTCCTGCTCAGGGACCCATGGTGGTAACTTCAGTGGACCTTCAAACTGACAGACCCTCACCACTGAGCTCCCACACCCCGCATCAGATCGCGAGGTCTGACTCAACCACCCGAGGTTCTGTGGTGGATGGGTGGAGGGATGGAGGCGCATGGCGTCTTCGCCGTCAAGAGAACCAGACTTTATTCTAACGCCTCTCTGAGCTTCTCAAACATCTAATGTCCATCTGACCATCAGTGTGCAGCAGTCTGCAGTCCTGACCCCCCCCGTTTCTGAATAATGAGCGAACTGGGATGAGGACTCACAGTTTCAGTGATATCCGTTAGTGAAGGCTGTAGCAATCAGAGGACCCTGCAACAGATGGAGAACGTTTTTAGGACAGGGTGGAGAACCCGGAGAACCCGGTCTGTACCGGCTCTGATCGTCCGTGTGTTTCATTAAACCACAGAACTCTTATAACGTAATGCACACAGACATCAGATAAAGCACCAGGAGGGGGCGCCGCTCACCCCGAGGCTGTGGCTGAAGCCGGTGCTGGGGGCGGGGCTGGCGGCGCTGATGTAGCTGCTCACGGTGGACTCCTGGCTGGCGGTTCCGTACAGGTCAGCCATCGGTCCGGGACTGCTGGTGCTCAGGAAGCCGGCGGAGCGAGACGGAGCGGAACCTGCAACACGGACGCTCACGTGATCAAAGGGCATCCGTACGTCGGCACGGCTAACGAGTGGACGACTCTTCATTAAGTTTCAATTAATTAACGTACAAATCTGAAATCGTTAGTTTGAGGCTTAAAGTGAGAACGGGGTTCGTACCTCTGACCACAGCTGCTGCCGCCGCCGCCGCTGCCATCGGGTTGTATGTCAGAGGAATAGCTACACACACACACACACACACACACAAACACACACACACACACACAAACACACAAAGGTAAACTGAAACGTTCTTAAGTTAATTAAGTAATTAAGTTAATTTGTAACAAAACACCAGATACATCCAGACTGAGGCCTGGTCCACATCCATCCATTATCTTCCGCTTCATCCTCCATTAGGGTCGCGGGGGGGGGGGAGAACGTTTCGGGCGCTGGGCAGATACACCCAGGACAGGACGCCAATCTATCACTCAGCACACACTCACTCACACACACTGTATATGGGGCAATTTGAAGAATTCAATTCAATTTGATCCATGTTTTTGGACTGTGGGAGGAAACTGTAGAACCCGGAGGAGACCCACGTGGACATGAGGAGAACATGCAAACTCCATCCAGATGGGGATTCGAACCGGGAATCCCTAGAGCTGAGAGGAGAACATGCTAAACCACTAAGCCTGGTCCACATATAGTCGCTATTAAAAAAAAAAATATATATATATATCCCCCCCCCATATCCATCCATCCATTATCTTCAGCTTTATCCTCTATTAGGGTCGCGGGGGGGGGGTTCCCCATGTCCATCCAGGGGAGAACGTTTCGGGCGCTGGGCAGATAGACCCAGGACAGGGGGGCAATCTATCCCAGGGCACACACTCACTCACACACACTCTATATGGGGCAATTTGGAGAACTCAATTGACTTGATCCATGTTTTTGGACTGTGGGAGGAACCCGGAGAACCCGGAGGAAACCCACGCGGAGGACATGGAAACTCCACCCAGATTGGGATTCGAACCGGGAATCCCCAGCGCTGAGAGGAGAACATGCTAAACCACTAAGCCACCGTATCATCATACACACGGGATGGTTTTGATGAACATGAACCCGCACAAACACGCCAAGCGCATAGAGGTCAGTGTAACATAAAGCTAAAACCCAGGTCGACTAATCAGAATCAGACCAATCAGAATCAGACCAATCAGAATCAGACCAATCAGAATCAGACCAATCAGAATCAGACCAATCAGAATGAGCCGCTCGATGCTTTGAACGGTTTGGTTCCTAAAAATGGAGTCCTCTTCAGATTGAGACGTTGTTCCGCATCGTTATTAAAGTCAGACTGCGGTTTTGAAATGCGTGTTTTATGATCTGCCATTGGACGGCTGTGTCGTCTGTTATCAGGGGAGAGGCGGGCCGTTTGAACGTCGACCAATAGGGAACGTGGCCGCAGGTTAAGGGCATGCCCACCAACACAAGTTAGCAGTCTGTTATATGCTGAAGGGGCGGAGCAGAGATGTTTTAAATTATTTTAGACTACCTTAATGCATCGGTGTCCCACATTGTCCCACTCAGAGTCTTTGTCCCACATCTGGTGAATTGGAATCTGGTCACCTTAAGACACAAAGAGCGAGCGGTCCAGAGGCTCCCGTCTGCGCAGACGTGTGATGAGTAAGGGTTTTTTAATAACTTTTTGATTAAAGACCCAACATGAAAATGGATCTGTGTTTTCAGATCGCCGGCTCCGTGAGGACTGGACCGAATGTGGAACGTCAGGAGAACACAGACCACATGACCGTGCTCACACACCGATCGGGTGACGCAGTTACAGAATTCATCAGGACTGACCGATCTGTCCAATCAGAAGGTGGAAGGGAGAGCTGCATCATGATTGGTGGAAATCTGTGTTTCTGTCCACGAGAGCTTCCAAAACAAACCGGGACGAACACAGTAACACTGATGTGTGTGTGTGTGTGTGTGTGTGTGTGTGTGTGTGTGTGAGGTCAGATGTGAGGAGGGTTCTGCTTGTAAAGCTCCTGAAGGCACTAACCTGTGAGTTCGGGGGGGTGGGGTGAGGTCAGGAGGGGGGTCCTCTCTAAGTGGAATTCTATAACAGAAACAAACATACAGTGGTTTAAACACACACACACACACACACACACACACACAACACATACACACACACACACACATACACACACAAACTCTCTCTACAGGGCAGGCATGTTGTCACACACACACACTGCTACAAACTGGGAGTCTACAGATACACACTTCCTAATGACCTACAGAGTTATATCATTACACACACACACACACACACACACAGTGCGCTCCACCTGAAAAAAACTACACAACTAATGTTCCACTGAGATTTACAAGCAGTTACAGTGTGTGTGTGTGCGCGCGCGTGTGTGTGTGTGTGTGTGTGTGCTGATACAGCACTCTTATACTAAATGGAAATTAATATTAAACAGAAACATTATTTTATTAACAAGTAAAAACACACCCACTTTATAAAATATCTAATACAAATTAAAGAATAAATAAATAAATGTACACATAATGTGTGTGTGTGTGTGTGTGTCAGAGAGAGAGAGAGAGAGAGGAGTGTATATCAGCAGAACAGTAATGTGTGTGTGTTAGTCGTGTTTGATATTTTACCCGGGAACTGGTAAGTATATCCAGGAGTGATGGAGGCGTAACTGCGACCAGTATACGTTGCTGCCTGGAACCCTGGATAACCTGAAACACACACAAACACACACACACACACACACACACACACACACACACACACACAGATTAACAAAAGAAAAAAAAAAGCAAAAGAAACACACATGTAGTTCTAAATTTAACCAGCAGGTGGAGCCACACATCAGGGTTTATTCTTATATTCTGATCTCATTACTGCGATCATACGAAATAAAACAATTAAGACTTGTGACGCTGTACTCTAAAAAAAATTAGAAATCTATAAACATATACGTTTTAATAAAATTAAACTAAACAGAACTCTGACACGATCTTTGGAACGGACGACACAATCGATAAAATAATAAAAAACAAAAGAGGAATAATGTAGCATCAGCTCGTCTCTGGTGAAGACGTCAGGACTGATGGCTCTTCATTTTGAATGATATTAATGAGGTTAATGATGAGCGTTAATGTTACTGACTTTATAACGCAGATGATTAATTATTACATGTGTTTGTAATTACAGAATGACGAGATTCATTTTCACATGAAAACGTCTGGCACAGTATAGAATCTGTTCTGTAAACTGAAATGTATTATTTATGTTATTTAGTTTACATTTAATAAACGTATTGAACCGTCTCATTTCAAAAGTTTGTTCTGTTTTTATTTTTTATTCTAATTTTCTAAACAGACGTTTTAATGCCGTTAGCGTTTCTGTTTCTTTATGTTTAAATGTTTTAAACATAAAGTTGTGGACACCGGTAAAACCCCCCCCCCCCCCCCCCCCCCCCGAGTGCTCTGACAGACAGATATAAAAAGTGGTGTGAACACACATGTGAAATTACCCAGCATGCCAATTCCCAGCATGAAGGCGTCCATTCCGTAGGGCATGACCCTCGCCCGCCCCCTGGACGACCCGGCCGGTGACATCACTTCCTTAGGCTGGGCTTTCTTGCACTCTACCTGCGGTCAGAGATCCAGTGAAAGGCGATGAGGAACAAAGGGAGAGGGCAACAATAGATTTGGGACACGCCCGACGGGTACAGCTGACACCATAGAGTGGAGAACCAGCTGAACCAGTAACACACACACACACACACACACACACACACACACACACACTCACCATCTTATTATTGATCTCGTGGAAGTGGATCTCGCACACCTTCTCCACCACGTCCTCGTTCTCGAAGGTCACGAAGCCGAAGCCTGAGAGAAATTATAATAAAATTTTAATAAAACCTCAGAAAAGTCTCGTCATTTTAAACTTCAGAGATCCATCAAACCTTCTAAACATTAATAATGATAATTATATTCAGAATCATAATAAATCATATTAATAATTCATAATCCCCCTTTGGTTTGAAACCGTTTGTTTTTGGTTAAGGTGTAAGGTCGTGGCAGTAAACCATCTCACCACACGGGGGCAGTGTACTTAAGAATTCAGGACTAAGTGGAAAGGCTCAGAAGATAAGTCCACAGCAAGTGCATGGTGGGGGGGGGGGGGGGGGGGGTGTCAGGGGTCCGAGTGGACGGCGCAGAGACACGGTGGTGGAGCAGACTGTCGTTATTGATCCACAGAGGGAAACTCTGGATTAAAGAGGATTCAGTCTGAAAATCCCCCTGTGATTAACCAACCCGGTAATTACCCCCCCCCCCCCCCCCCCAACACCAGCACCTCGAGTGGGGCTTAAAATGAGACAGAGACTCACCTCTGTGTCTGTTGGTGGTTTTATCGAACATAAGCATGGCATCATCCACCTGCAGGAAGCAGCAACAACACAGGGGTCAACTTTAACAACGGAACCGAACCTGAGGAACACCGAGACCCCCGAGACGAGACACCCCCCCCCCCCCCCGAGACGAGACCCCCCTGCAGCTTTCACAGCATTAACAGCCTCAACGTAAGACATCAACCTGTAGAAATACGGCTCCTCATATGAACCAGACGAGCAGCACCACCACCCTGCACCACCACCCTGCACCACCACCCTGCACCACCACCCGGCACCACCACCCGGCACCACCACCCGGCACCACCACCCTGCACCACCACCCTGCACCACCACCCTGGTGTGCTAAAGATTTCGGAGCGGGGCGGCAACATTGGCCGGGTCTCCGTCCTGAGGGGAACTCTGGAACAGGAACGGGACTTCCCCAAAATGTTTGTGTAAGAGCACAGGTCAGTGTCCCAAACGTCCTGCACCTTTAATCTCATTTGCATATTGAGGTTCAGGTGGGAGATTAAGACTTTAAAGTGGGATTTATTAAGAAAGATCCCACAGATTAACACCCCACCTCCACCCGTCTCACAGTCTACACCTGTCTTACTCTCTTTCTCCACCTGTCTCTCACCCCGTCTCCTTCTTGTTCTCATCTCTCTCTCACCCTGTCTCTCTCTCTCTCACCCTGTCTCTCTCTCTTTCTCACCCTGTCTCTCTCTCTTTCTCACCCTGTCTCTCTCTCTCTCACCCTGTCGCTCTCTCTTTCTCTACCCGTCTCTCTCTCTTTCTCATCTGTCTCTCTCTCACCCCGTCTATCTCTCGTTCTCCACCTGTCTCTCTCTCAACCTGTCTCTCTCTCGCTTTCTCCACCTGTCGCTCTCTCTCCCCATCTCTCTTTCTCTACCTGTCTGTCTCTCTCTTACCCCGTCTCTCTCTCTCTCCACCTGTCTGTCTCTCTCTCCCCGTCTCTCTCTCTCTCCACCGGTCTGTCTCTCTCTTACCCCGTCTCTTTTTCCACCTGTCTGTCTCTCTCTTACCCCGTCTCTCTCTCTCTCTCTCCACCTGTCTGTCTCTCTCTCCCCGTCTCTCTCTCATGCTGTCAGTTTAAATCTCAGTTCCTCTCTGTATTTCTCTGCTCATCTAAAGTCGGCAAAGTGCACAAAGTGTCCGGTGAGGCAAAATAATCCCCCCGACCCCCCGCCCATGCACCCCCCCCCCCCCCCCGGTTGTACCCCCCCTGCATTCCATGTGAAGCTGAGAAACGACAGAACAAACTTTGTGAAGGAGTGAAAGCTGAGAGAGCCATTATCTGTTTAAAGAGGAAAAAGCTTTGTTCACAAACTAATAAGCGCACACACACACACACACACACACACACACACAATCATACACACACTAACACACTCTCTCTCGCTCTCTTACGTTTGTCTCTCTCACTCGGAGTTCGCTGTGTGTGTGTGTGTGTGTGTGTGTGTGTGTGTGAGGTCGTCTGAGTACACTTTTAAACACACTTTCATAAAAACTCACAGACTCACACAAGAACATTCACACACACTCACTGATAATCACACACTCTCATGCACACACACACACACACACACACACACACAAACACACACACACTGACATAACAAAACCCCTCGGCTGCTGAATGACTAGGGGACAATAGAGGGGCCAGTCTCCGTGGTAACGGGGCAGTGGGGGGGTGGTCCGGGGTAACAGCAGCTGCTCCATCAGATTAATTCACATTCAAGAGCACCCCCCCCCCGTACACGCCCTCCCCAAAAACCGCCAACCTTGTGCGTGCACACACGCACACACACACACACACACACACACACAACCACAAACTTTAGCTCATCTGAGTTACACCTTAATAACCAAACACACACACACACACACACACACACACACACACCTGTGCACTAACCGAGTTATACAGAACCCCCTGATCGTGTAAACGTGTGTGTAAACACGTGTGATGTCATTTATAATTAAATCATGATATTTTTAATTGATCTGTAAAATCATTTGGAGTTAAACGTTTCTTTGATCTCAGTGAAATAAACTAAAGGTTGTTTTGAGGTCGTTTGATCAAACACTTCCTCATTTCCATCGCTCACAAAGTTCCTCACACTTTACTAAGTTCGTTAGTTTATTAGTTTTATATTTAATCTCGTCGTATTTCTCATCTGCGTCTTTGAGATCAAAGATGTTTGAATTCTTTACATCGGTCTTTGATCTTTATTTCAGGTGTTTCTTTTGAAACTTTTCCTTCGTCCCTTTTTTAGTCTGTTCACATTTACTGCTCATTTTATTTTGTTTTATATATTATTATTATTATTATTATTATTATTATATGAATGAAATGTTGACGATACTTTAACAGGTTTTTTAACTGGTCCGTGTTCATGTCGGGGTTTTTCTGTGAGGTTTCATCTCTCTCTCATTTTCGGGGTGAATCCCTTTTCTTTTTTTTTTTTTACACAAAATAAATATTGGCACCACTTTTCTGCAGGAGAGGGGGAGGGGGGAGGGACGGGGGAGTGTAGCAGGGAGCCTGCTGAAGAGTTAAAAAGGACAAAAGAACAGAAAACAATAAGAAATAAAAGGTGGGGGGGGGGGGGGGTAAGGTTAAAGAAAAGAGAGGAGAGCGCGAGGAGGAAACACCGGTGCGAAAGCAGCTTTACAAAAAGCAAGAGAGAGAGAGAGAGAGAGAGAGACAACGAGGTTCCAGCATCACTTCAGTTTCTGATCAACATTTAAAACTTACACTTCACATCGTTCTCTTCTGCAGAATTAAAAACACTTTCTCAGTTTAACTAATTTAAAGATAACGAACGAATCAGTGTAAAGTTTGGGCGTGACGCCGCGGCTCTGTCTCCGTCCCGAGCTTTTCGTCCTCTTTATTTGCCCCTTGTTTGGTCCCAGTGGGCGTCCGACCCACTCCCTTTTGCAACCCCCCCCCCCAGTCCAGATGAAGAGCGAGTCCCGAGTCCAGCCCAAATTTCATCCATCACCCAGGAAGAGAACAATGTGTGTTAAAACGGGTGCAGAGCGTCCGCAAACTTTAAACTGAAAACCTTTCATCTTCTCATTAATTCAGTTCCTTTAATTCTGTAATTTTTGCAGCTTTTATGTTCTTAATATTAAACAATAAAAATATAGAAATTAATAATAATATTAAATAGTAATTATTATTATAATAGTATAATAAAATACATATAATAGTAATATTAAATAATATTAAAATAATATAAAATTGTATTAAATGATTCTTTGAGCTGATTTTCTGAAGTTTTTCGTAATTAACGTTATTTATTGATGAATAGTAATTGAATATAATGATATTATGAATTAATTTTATTCTTTTTTTATTGTCTGTAAACAATAAACCATTTTAAAGTCGTTTAATTACTTTATTAAATTGTGTTTTTATTTAATTGGTGGTTTTAATTTCTTTTGAGCTGAATTAATTAAAATAAAGATAAACGGTTCAGATCGTTTATTCACTCATCATCATTATTATTATTATTATTGTGAGTGTTTTAAGTGTGTGTGTGTGTGTGTGTGTGTGTGTGTGTGTGTGATGTTTAAAGATGAGAGCACCTGTAATAAACACAGTGGAATTATAAACAGGATTAATTGTGAGTGCAGGTGAGTACAGGTGAGTTCAGGTGACCCCCCCCCCCCTCATTCACTCACCTTCCCAAACTGATCAAAGTACTGCTTCACGTCCTCGATGGTGGTGTTCACCGAAAGTCCCCCAACAAAGATCTTCTTTGTCCTGGTCACCAGCTGGAGGAGGAGGAGAGAGGAGATCAGGATGACCTGCTTCTTACAGTAACTAACGCTAATGCTTTATGCTAACGAGCTTAATACCGATTACCCCCCCCCCCCGCACACGGAACATCAGAGACGGAGTCTGACCTACAGCAGGACGTTCTAAAGTCCAGGCTCGGTTTCAGCTTTGCACCTGCCGATCGGAGGAAGGTGGACTGTACAGTGGGGTCTGTGTGTGTGTGTGTGTGTGTGTGTGTGTGTGTGTGCGTGCGAGTGTGTTTTCACTCCTGAACAAACGTCACACACTCACTAATTCTGTCTTCCAAAAATAACTATAAAGACCCCAACACACAAATGTTCTTGATTTGGTTAGAATGTTGGGGCACTGCGGCTCAATGGGTGGACAGAGTCTGTCTTGGTGGAGTTTTGCATATTCTCCTCATATCTGTGTGGAATTCTTACGGGGGTACAGTGCCCCCCCTGGACGGCCATTCTGTCTGAGAGAATTAATTAGATACTCATTAGAGCATGTAGATTTAAAACATCCATCCATTATCTTCTGCTTTATCCTCTACTAGAGTCCCGGTTCCTCATGCCCAATCGGGCGCTGGGCAGAGACACCCAGGACAGGGTGCCACTCCATCACTGGACACACACTCACTCACACAGACACACTCTGTATGGGGCAATTTGGAGCATTCAATTTTCCTTGAATCCATGCTTTTGGACTGTGGGAGGATACCAGAGAAACTGGAGGAAAAACCTGGATCCCCGGCACTGAGAGGAGAACATGCTCTAAACCAACGTGCTGTCCAGATTAAAAACATTATTAATTAAATTACGCAGAACAGTATTCTTCCCCCCCCCCCCACTCAGTTTAGACCCTGCAGATGAGGTGTGTGAGGTTGCACAGTTTGGGGAAGGTCCTGTCCATAACGTCCAGCTGGGAGGGTTCCACGCGGAACTTTTATGTTTATTATTAATCGTTGGAAACGCTGGAGGTGCGCCCCCTCTGCACGGGTTCCGCGTTACTCACGTACCTTGGGCTGCGCTCGACGAGGGAACGCCACTTTGGGGTCGATCTGGAAGAGAACGCAGAGTAAGAATGTTAACGAATCCGGCTGCAGTCACGGCTCGTTAACCAGCCACAGAACGGGTTCCGACCTGAGGGAACCTCGGCTCCATCACGGTCCTGCCTCACACTGGACCTGAGGGTTCCAAAACTCTAAACTAACACGGTTCAGAACTAACAACTGAGACCCACGGACCACCGGTTCCTCTGACCAGACAGTCGGAACATCTGATGAAGAAAAGAAGGCGGTACACCGCAGCAACACCGAGGTGGTCGCTACCGCACCTCCGCTGCGCAACAATGTGTACCGCAGAACGAGGGAGATAATACAACCACAGCACATTTAAGGTTCTAATGGAGTATGAACGAGAACAGAGTGGAACACTCAGAGTGAGAATGCAGTAAACCAATGAGAATGTGAGAGAGAACGGGAGATTACGAGAAATAAAACAGAAAAGAAATCAAAATTAAACCTGAATGGAGAGGAAATGAGAGAGAGAGAGAAAACTAAAGCATCTACATTCTCTTCACAGAGCAGGAGAGAGAGAGAGAGAGAGAGAGAGAATGAAAGACGAGAGAGAGAGAACCTCGTGAGAAAGCGATAGAGCGAGTGAAAGAGGGCGAGCGAAAGAGTTTGTGTGAACAGGGCGCGAACAAAAAGGACGAGCGAGTGGAGAAAGTTCTCTGGTTACTAAGAGAGACGGACAGAAGAAAGAAAAGAGAGAGAGTGAGCGAGAGAGAGAGGCAGCGAGAAAGAGAGACGGGGAAAGCGGTTGGACTCTGGGGGCTGCCAGTCCCATCTGTCACTGAGTGCAAGAGAGAGGGGTCACACACACACACACACACACACACACACACACACACACACACACACACACACACACACACACACACACCGCATAACAACAGGACACACAGACAGCAGAATAAAGGAAACGGTGACCCTCAACGTTCTCCATCACTCATTTACTCTACAGCTTATATTTAATAAATAAAGGTTTTTAATTTAAACTTTGATTAAAGTTCGAGTTCCTGAATTTAGAACTTCCCGCAGCGTTTTCAGGACGGGTCCAAGAACTGGTTTTAAAAGTCCCTGATATGTCCTTAAGCTCAGCTTGTTTAATCCAGGATGTTCTAATCCCACTCGCAGGCTGATCTCCAGGTTTCAGTTGAAGACTCGGACGTGTAATCGGAACGCTCTCACGTCTTTAGAACCTTGCGTTCCGTCAGGGGTTCCTCCATCACCCGCTCTCGGGGTCTTGGTTCTGACGGTTCACCTAAACTCTCGGTCTGTTTCAGGATCTTTTGGGTCTCAGTCTGTAGATCTCAGCGTACAGGTGTGTGTTCTTTTATATTAATCCATCCATCCATTATCTTCAGCTTTTTCCTCTATTAAGGTCGCGCGGGGGGGGGGGGGGGGTGTTCCCCATGCCCATCCAGGGGAGAACGTTTCTGGCGCTGGGCAGATACACCCAAGACAGGATGCCAATCTATCGCTGGACACACACTCACTCACACATACACACTCTTTATGGGGCAATTTGGAGAACTCAATTGACTTGATCCATGTTTTTGGACTATGTGAGGAAACCAGAGAACCCGGAAAAAACCCACGCGGACACAGGGAGAACATGGAAACTCGAACCAGATGGGGATTCGAACCGGGAATCCCTAGTGCTGAGAGGAGAACATGCTAAACCACTAAGCCACTGTGCCGCCCGGATGTTTTAATATCATTATAGATATTTTTATTTATTTTTAGTTTTACTTAATAGTTCTTTTTGGACTCCTGGGTGGGATGGTGATGCAGCATGAAGGTCCCGGGTTTGATTCCCAGGTGAGTAGGTGGGTAATTAGTTAGTTTTCTCATAGTCCTAATTACTGAACCCTCTCGAACCCTCACACTGATCGGTTTGTAAATCTGAACATAAAGTGAACGGAGCTCCACCTCCAGCAGCTACAACAGTAACACGCTGCATCCACACCGATGCTTCAGGATTCAGTCACAGGAACCAAACCAGGAACCTAATTACATTAAAACTTTATGATGAGACACTTTTTGAAGTGAAGGATCGGAGAACTCGGTCCATCACTGAACCTGAGAGACGAGGACAGAACAACGAGCCTCCACCCAGCGCTGATACCCACAACCACCGGTGATGAGAACCTGTCTTCTGATTTCAGATCAGACACAAATCAAACTAGTCAATCAAGACCACGGTGCTAGATAAATCCAGAAGTCCAAAAAGATGGTGCATTTCAGAACCTTAGAACTTTTATCTCCAGATAAAACCTCATGAGCTTTTCTGTGACTTTAATGAATTTTAATTAAAGAATAAACGGAACAGTCCTGGCCACCCGCTGGTCATCTGTGGGGGCAATACAGTGTAAAGAACATGTCTTTAGAACCCTGATGGTGGTGCAGGTTCCAGGTTTGTAGACTTTTAAAAACACTGGCTGAACTGATGGGGCTTAAAGGGTTAAACCTAAAGACAGAGTGACCCTTCTGTAGAAGAGTCTGGACTGAGACATTTAGAAAGAGAGAGAGAGAGAGAGAGCGAGAGAGTTAAAGGCTGCATTCACACCACCGTGTTGAAGTGACTCCGGTTCTAAAGGGACTCAGATCTGAAGCCGGATTTCAAAAGCGTCTTAAAACCTGAACCGGCTTTTATTCCTCCTTAATTTCAAACAAAAAACTTTTTTTTAATCTTAAGCCAAATGTTTTATTAGAGTTCCGTTTTTCTAAAACAATCAGCGTTCAATTATTATCCAATTAAATGAACTTTAAGTTGGCAGCCCATCTTAAAATTGTTGCCACCATCTTTATTTATTATTTTTATTAGTGTCTTGGCATGATATTCACATGAAGTGGATGGATGGCGCTATGTCTCTGTGATGGGGTCCCAATGAGAGAACCCCATTTTAGAAACATCATGAAGCGTGGTATAGACATGGAACCAGTTCTTTTAGGTTCTTTTGGTGTAAGACACCTGGAGACAGGTCAACGTTAGGACTGTTGGACATGACTTTCGATCTTACAGGAAGATGGGACCATCAATGAGACAGTGTTTTTAATGGACTTGGCTTGAGCCACTTTACATCAACGTGCAGTATGTTCTTGAAGAACATCTTACTGAAGCACCTTCTGGATCTGGAGACATTCTGACTTGTAGGACGATGTTCTGGGTTCACGTCCCATCAGACTGAGATCATGAACTGAAGCAGCAGATTACTGACATTAAAGTTCCTGAATATTTAACCCTTTAACTTCATTAAAGCCACAAAAAACAGGAGGTAGTGAGAACAGAAACGTCACAGCAGTGGGATCAATGCATGAGCCTTTTGGACTTCTGTAATATTAGTTTATAAACCAGTCTAGTTTCACTAAAACCCAGGACTAATCTACATCATGCTGTACTGAGGTTAAAGGGCGAGAAGACGGTGAAGGTGTAGCACAGCTCTAATAGATTAGTCTCCACCTAGAGTCAAGCTACACTAATGTGCTAGCGCCTCCAAACCACTACGGCCATTCTGTTTACGCACCACAGTCCGGCTCCGTCCCAAATCAGCCCACTAACCCTGCCCTGCTACAGAACAGAGTGAAGAGTCTACACTAAAGTCCGCACAAAGAAAACGGACACTACGGTTTAGGACTAATGTCTCTAATCTAGACTAGATATAGTCACCTCGAGTCCACAACATGATCCCCCAACAGTCCTGTCCACGGTCGGAAACACACACACACACACACACACACACACACACACACGGATAAACAACATAAACATTCTGCAGCAGTCACCTGAGTGAAGTAAAGAAATCTGATAGAAAATTAAACACTCGAACAAATAAAAACAGAAAATAAACAGAATGATCTAAATCTGTTCTACTGTACGATTCCACACAATCTCCTCAGAGTGGATTACCGCCTCATTGTGGATCACCTCAGAGTGGGTCACTACCGCTTCAAAGTGGATCAGTGCCTCAGAGTGGATCATTACCACCTCAGAGTGGGTCACTACCGCTTCAAAGTGGATCAGTGCCTCAGAGTGGATCACCTCAGAGTGGGTCACTACCGCTTCAGAGTGGATCAGCGGCTCAGAGTGGATCATTATCACCTCAGAGTGGGTCACTACCGCTTCAAAGTGGATCAGCGCCTCAGAGTGGATCATTACCATCTCAGAGTGGATCACCTCAGAGTGGGTCACTACCGCTTCAGAGTGGATCAGCGGCTCAGAGTGGATCATTACCACCTCAGAGTGGTTCACCTCAGAGTGGGTCACTACCGCTTCAAAGTGGATCAGCGCCTCAGAGTGGATCATTACCATCTCAGAGTGGATCACCTTAGAGTGGGTCACTACCGCTTCAGATTGGGTCACTACCGCTTCAGAGTGGGGCATCACCGCCTCAGAGTGGATCATCTCAGAGTAGATCATCACCTCAGAGTGGATCATTACCGCCTCAGAGTAGATCACCTCAGAGTGGATCATCACTACCTCAGAGTGGGTCACATCAGAGTGGATCATTACCGCATCAGAGTGGGTCACATCAGAGTGGATCATTACCACATCAGAGTGAATCATCACCGCCTCAGAGTGGGTCACATCAGAGTGGATCATTACCACCTCAGAGTGGATCACCACATCAGAGTGGATCATCACATCAGAGTCTCTTGTCAGAAACATTCAGAAAATTCCAATTCCCGATATTTAACCAAAGAAAACCTCATGCGGGTGATTTACTATCAGAATAAATGAACAGAACTGTGTGTGTGTGTGTGTGTGTGTGTGTGTGTGTGTGTGTGTGTGTGTGTGTGTGTGTGTGTGTGTGTGAGTGTGTGAAATAGAGTGAGGCCATGTAGCTGTACGGGCAAAATTTGTTTCCTAGCATGCTGTGAATAACCGCCCTCTTTGATTCATACATACACACACACACTCACACACACACACACTCATACACTCATACACACTACCTGTAAAGACAGTATGTCAAAGTATATGAGAGAGAGAGAGTAAAATCTCCTCACAACATCAAGATCTTAAAACTGGATTTAAAAGACTTTACCTGATCCCCCCCCACACACACACTAACACACACACACACACTAACACACACACTTCCTTACTAGATTACAGTCCGGGTGAGTCGATCCTGTTAACTAGTTATCTAATTATCCGTAATGTCTCTCTGTGTCTCCATCTGTCTCTGCCCGTCTCTTTCCGTCCGTCTGTCTCACTCACTTTCCGTCCGTCTCATTTCGAAGTGATCAAAAGTATGTGGACTTCTGAACGCATGTGTTTAAGGTCAGTGTTCAGAACGTCCCTCATCACTTCCTCCTCCTCATGATGATGATGACCCATCAAACATCACCACTTCATCTACACTTCATCATCCTGTCCTCCTCGTCTCGTTACCCCTCCATCTTCATGGTGTGTGTAGTATATGGGGGGGGGGGGTGGATGCAGTGATTGGAGGTGACTGCTCATCCTGACTGAGGATCTCATCCACTCTGCCATGATGAGAGTTTGCATCACTCTGAGGGTTCCGCTCCCTCGTGTACTGATGAAGGAGGAAGGTTTAATCACTTCCTCATCCTCACAAGTGCCCTTCCCATCAACCCCCCTGCCCCCCCCCCACTCAGTCTGCACTATGCTCTCTCTCTCTCTCTCTCTATTCTCATTCCTTCATCCTCTCTGTTGTTCCACCAAACTCTCACCCCGCGCTCAGGTTATTACAGTGAAAGATAATCTCCGTGGATTCAGGAATGTGATCCTGAGAATGGTTCCAACAACACACACACACACACACACACACACACACCAAAATCACCATCAGTAAGAGAGAGAGAGAGAGAGAGAGAGAGAGACATGAAGCAAGTGCATATAGAAACACTCACCTGTAGCTTTACAATTACCACACACACACACACACACACACACACACACACACTCCTCTGTTTACAGAAGGAGATGAGAAAGTTTCTCTGCCCCTCATCCCCCGCTCCCTCCCTCCCTCCTTTTATTCGACCCCCCGGGGGAGCGACTCCATGGTCACCACGGTAACCAACCGGCGCCATTGTCCCAGGCTGACAAAAGCTCCAGTGCACGCACAATTTCTCTCTCTCTCTATCTGTCTCTCTTTCTCTCTCACACACACACACACACTCTCTCTCGCTCAAACTGCAAAAGTTAAAAAGTTTTTAAAAACGAACTGCAGAAAAAGTTTTAGCTCCAAATCAGAAATGTAAATGAACCTCGCTGAACAAGTGAAGAGCTTATCCGGGTTTCAGGGTTACCATAGCGATGACGACAACTCTCCTAACAACTTCACACAGGGGATGAGCCAGAGTGAACTAACCCCCCCCCACACACTAACTATAAGTTCTAAGTCATATGAGGAGTCTCTTTTTTGGTTGATGAGTTTATTCTCACATAACTTTTAACAGAAGGTTAAATAAATGAAAGTTCTTCAGGTGACAGCCAGGGGGAGCTGCTTATTGGAACAGTAACTGTAACCGAAGCAGGTATTCCGTACTGCACTGCGTATCGATCGGGACGACGTCAGATTCTTTACTATGATCCAAATACGAAAGTAAGAACCTACAACTAACGAAACGTCATCTGGAACCACGTTTCCTGGTTGGTGAGTTGGGTGTGTGAAGCGGGACCAAACACTGCCATGAACCTCATGTCCACTAAGAAGTATGATAGAGGTATAGTGATGACTGGTGTCCAACAGAACCATGATCCACACACCAGTACATTAAAGAACACTAAATAAAGCTGCGATCACAATCATCTCAATCCCCACAGAGTCCTATCCCTGAGGAGACCCTGTGGGTGGAGCCAATGAGAGGACAGAATAGGAGAGTACCATGAAATGTGGACCATCTGGAGAGGTTCTGTAAGAGTCTAAGATTCCTGTCCTGTAACATTATCGAAGTGAGGGGTTAAAAAAATGAGGAACTTGAGGTTCCATTACACAAAACGACATCAATTTACTTCATTTAAAAGATTAAAGACGTAAAGATCACATCCATATAACCATCAACAATTATCTAAACTTTATAAAACACTTTTTCCATTCACTTTATCATCACAGGTCTATATTCTTAGAGAGAGAGTGAGTGAGAGAGAGAGAGAGAATGGTGTTATTGTGTCAGTGATCCTCAGAACAACTTCAAACTACAAAATCCTATGGGAAAGAATAAATCCACCACCCAACACACACACTTGTGGAAAGCCACAGCTTCACCTGAACCTTCACGCTGGGTCATAATAAAAGACGTCTCACCGTTTTGGAGTCCAGCTCGTGTCTGGTCTGAGCGAGAACCTTATCCACGCCGGCCTGGTCCACGAATGTGACGAAACCAAAGCCCCTGTGTTCCAGGAAGAAGCACGAAGAAGAAGAGTGAGACCGAGAAGATGAACCGAGAATGACCGAATGGAGAGGAGAGATGGGTCCGGGACGGTTCTCTTACCTGGAGCGTTTGGTAACGGGATCCCTCATCACCATGCTCTCCTTCACTTCACCGAACTTACAGAAGTAATCCTTCAGACCCTCTGCAAAGAGACAAGAACACGGGTCACGCTCACGGATCCCAACAACCTGCCTTCAGGAACTCACTCAGGAACTAACAAAGGTCCCCCTGTGACGTTCCTCTAGGTGGAACTTTTATTGCTCTCGGAATAAAGTAAAGAACTGTTTGTGTGCATTTAAAGGAACTGCAGTGAGAAATCAGATTAGGAACCACCATAGTTCAGGAACCTTTAGATTATGTAAAAGGAACTTCACTTGATTCTGTTTATTAACAATTAATTGAACAAAAATAAAGGGTTTGTTCATGGTAAAAGGAACCATAAGGTCCTTTGAGAACTAATCCAGGATTAACCACAAACAACTTCATAGACACAAAGAACCATTACTTACTTAGAACTAAAACCTTCAGTAAAATATTTTCCCAAAAGAAATACATGGAACCCTATCCTTCAGGTACAGGAACCATATTTACCTTCAAGATGCTTCTTTAGTTCTATCTGAGTGCTAAAAAAAATGGAGGAACCATTTCTCACTCAACAATATTCAGAAAATCTTCCTAGAACCAACATGCATTTAATTTGTTTACACAAAGTATTAAGTTCTTCGAAAGGTTCCTGATGGTACCTATGAATCAAATATTGAAGACGTCAAAGAACTGTAGAACCTACTATTTTCACAGAATACAAAAAGTTCAAAACTAAATACTCTAACAGATTATTTGGTTCCATTTTATGGTTCCTAAAAATGTGTGAAGATGGTTTTGCGGGTGCAGGAACTTTTCCGTTTTTTTGTAGGAGCTTGGATCGTGGAACTGGTGGTCCACTTTCATCCTGACATCAAAAACAAAAGGACTTTTCTACAACAGGTTCCTGAAGAACCACTCTTGGAAGTTCTTGCCGGCTTCTCCTCAGAAGCTACAGATGCGAGAACTTTTGGAGCGAAGCAGCAGAAGCCTGATCAGACAGATCGGCCAAAAGCTTCAGCACAAACATTCAATAAGAGAATCAGACTCTGAAGCTTAATTCCTTTAGAACCTTCAAAGTGCGTATCAAAGCGGCGTGTGCCGCTCGGTGTGCAGGATCAAAGTGGGACTACACGAGTACGGCGCTCGCGTCTCACCAACGCTACCGAAACAGAACCTGCTGCAGATCGTCCTGCTCTGAGATCTTACGCTGAAGATCAGAAGGTGTTTCTGCAGCAGCACAGTGAGCCACCGCACAGCCACCCAACACCACACACACACACACACACACACACACACACTGTGTACTACACTCCTGAAAAGTACTCAAGTCATATCACTCTGAGACATTTCATACAGTATAGTGGAGTGATGTGTGATAGAACAGTGTCTACACTACTGATGCTATATACATATGTTTGGTAGTGTGGGGTATAAAGCAGTGTGTAGTACAAACACTGTGCTTCATAATGGTATAAAACAACAGCACGCTATAGTACTGAACGTTCTAGTTTAAAGCAGCAAATCACTGAGAAGGGAAATACAGTATAGTACAATCAGAAAGAATACCATACCAAATTACATTCCATAATACAGCATGAAAGTTTTATAGAACACTATACATAACCAAGTGTCATGTAGTACAACGGAGTACACTGCAACATGGAAAACTGTAATAGGATACTACTGTACAGTATCATACACACCGTACTGCGGACAATGAAAGTGTAGTACAAAATAATATAGAGTACTATAAAGAAATATAAAATACTACAGAACACAAATCAGTGATGTGTAGTGTAGAAAACTACAATAAGAATCAGTATTGAAAAGTGTGGTATAGGTACAGTACTATGATGTGGGTACAGTACTATGATGTGGTGTACCATGAGGTGGTTTACTACGAGGTACAGTACTTTGAGGTACAGTAATATAAAGCGGCGCATTATAAGGTACAGTACTTTGAGGTGGTGTATTATGAGTGGGCGTACTTTGAGGTGGTGTACTATGAGTGGGCGTACTTTGAGGTGGTGTACTATGAGGTACAGTGCTATGAGGTGGTGTATTATGAGGTGGTGTACTATGAATGGGTGTACTTTGAGGTGGTGTACTATGAGGAGGTGATGTACTATGAGGTGGTGTACTATGAGGAGGTGATGTACTATGAGGTACAGTACTTTGAGGTGGTGTACTATTAGGAGGTGCTGTATTATGAGGTACAGTACTTTGAGGTGGTGTACTATTAGGAGGTGCTGTATTATGAGGTACAGTACTATGAGATGGTATACTATGAGGAGGTGGTGTGTGATGAGATGGTGTATTATGAGGTACAGTACTATGAGGTGGTATACTATGAGGAGGTGGTGTATGTTGAGGTGGTGCACTATGAGGTACAGTACTTTGAGGTGGTGGTGGTGTGCTGTGAGGTGGAGTACTGTAATACTAATCTATAAATGGAGCAGAGTTGATGAAAAGCCCATTCAGCCTCGCGTACCTCAAACTCATGACGAAATAAAGCTCTTTTCATTGGGACTCTCTGATTGGTCCACAGGTTCGCTGTAAAACTAACAAACGTGCAGAATGAAAGGCCCCCCGACCGCCGCGCGCGCACGAGGACACAAACAGCCTAAGTGTTGTGTAAAGTCTCTCTGTCTCAGTGTCTCTGTGTCTCAGTGTGTCTCAGTGTGTGTCTGTGTCTCTGTGTCTCATTCGGCGGGTCGGAACGCGTTCGCTCACCTTGCGTGGTCTGCCAGCTCAGCCCGCCGATGAACATCTTACTAAAAAAAACAAGAAAACAAAGAAAACAAGCGATCAACACGTGACGGAGACCCGACGGAGCTCCCCAACTTTAACCTCCGAGACGGAGAGGAGAGGTGAGGTGAGGGAGAGCACGCTGCGCCTCCTCCTCCTCCTCCTCCTCCTCTTTGTTTGTTAAATCCGGAGCGTCCTCCGGGATGGAGCTAAAAGTTAGGCGGCGGGATCAAAGCACGCTACCAGGGGTCGTGCGGGGAGTCGGAGCCGCTCTGAGTGCCGTCCGAGTCCATGGCGGAGTCCCCGAGCGAGCAGCGCTGCGACGCGGGGAGACAGAGACAGAGAGAGAGGGAGAGACGGAGGACAGAGGGGGAGACAGGCAGAGCGGGACTGGCATGGAGGCGCAGCAACACCGGAGAGGAGCGCTGCCGAGCGGGAGTGCGCACCACAGGGGGCGGGGCTCAGCAGGCTCCGCCCCCCGCCGCACACACCTCCTCCTCCGGGCCGGTAAGCGCGCGGAAAGGCGCGCCACGCTCCAGCGCACACCCGGGACGGGGGCAGGAGGGCGGGGCAGGGGGGCAGGAGGGCGGGGCAGGGGGCTGATGTGAGGGGGGCGGTGCGGCGCGGTGCGGCGGGGTAAACTACCGACATATGGCGTGCGGTAACTAAAGCGGGTTTATTTGGGATTTACATAGAGATTTGGAGCGGACACCACTTCCACTGCAGTCTCAGAACATAAAGCGCCGCTCTGAAGCTTTGAAGCTCTGAAGAGTTTCACAAGTAGAAACATTCAGATCTCTGACCCCTGACAACAAACACACACACACACACACACACACACACACACACACACACACACACACTGACCCCCCGATCTGACCGAGTCATGTTTATTACTGTTATCATCATCATCATCAGACTTCAATTAAAATACACTTTTAAAGTTTACTTTTAATGTTGTATAATATATATATATATATATATATATATATATATATATATATATATATATATATATATATTTCATTCATCTATTATCTCCCGCTTTATCCTCTATTAGGGTCGCGGTGGGGTTCCCCATGCCCATCCAGGGGAGAACGTTTCGGGTGCTGGGCAGATACACCCAGGACAGGGCGCCAATCCATCGCTGGGCACACACTCACTCACACAGACACACACGTATACACACTCCATATGGGGCAATTTAGAGAACTTTGGAGATATATATAAAATTTTTTTATTAATATAAAATATAATATTGATGTGAGAGGTGGTAGATATGATCTAACTGAGTGATATTTATTATGATTAGATTAGATTAGATTCAACTTTGTCATTGTGCAGAGTATAAGTACAGAGTCAGTGAAATGTAGTTAGCATCTAACCAGAAGTACAATATATACATTATTTACATAAAGTGCATTAATAACAGTAACTGGTGCATGGAAAGGTGAAGTATTTACATGTAGATACATATGAACATATGCTATTATTATTATCATTATAATCAGACTTCAATTAAAATACACTTGTAAAGTTTACTTTTAATATATATATATATATATATATATATATATATATATATATATATATATATATATATATTTAGGTGCTGGTGGTTGTTCTCATGTTGGATGGTATCGGGTGGTGGAGGCATTGGGTGGTTAAAGTAATCAAAAAGTTGTGGTGTCCTGATGTAGGTGGTGATGGAGTCATTAAGAAAGGTAAGAAATGGGGGGGGGGTATGGTGGCTTTGTGGTTTAGCATGTTCTCCTCTCAGCGCTAGGGATTCCAGGTTGAAATCCCATTCTGGGTGGAGTTTGCATGTTCTCCCCGTGGGTTTCCTCCGGGTTCTCCGGTTTCCTCCCACAGTCCAAAAACATGGATCAAGTCAATTGAGTTCTCCAAATTGCCCCATATAGAGTGTGTGTTTGTAAGTGTGTTCCCAGCGATAGGTTCCTGTCCTGGGTGTATCTGCCCAGCGCCCAAAACTTTCTCCCCTGGATGGGCATGGGGTAACCCCCCCCATGTGACCCTAGTAGAGGATAAAGCAGAAGATAATGGATAGATGGATGAAGAAATGGGGGTGTTCTGGGTGATAGTAGTAATAGTAAACACTTTCTGGGTCTTTAACTAGTTGGTTAGCTGATGAGTGGTTAGTTAAAAAAACATAACCAACAGGTTACACCATCTGCACCCGCTACCTACAGACTGTAAAAGCTTAAAGCAGCTTCAGCCGTTAATCCACCGCTGCGGGTCAGATCTGAGTATTACTGGAGAACCTGTTAATACTCAGTACATTCTGCATACTGAGGGCCTGTATCGCTGAGACTCACCGTTCAGTTTGGCATGTTCTCCACAGGTATTTGTTAATACAGAGAGTGTGTACAGATGGGTGATGCCCTTCGAAGACTCCATTATTATTATTATCATCATCATTATCATTATTATTATTATTAAGGCAGCACGGTGGCTTAGTGGTTGGCATGTTCTCCTCTCAGCGCTAGGGATTCCCGGTTCAAATCCCCATCTGGGTGGAGTTTCCATGTTCTCCCTGTGTCAGCGTGAGTTTCCCCACGGGTTCTCCGGTTTCCTCCCACAGTCCAAAGACATGGATCAAGTCAATTGAGTTCTCCAAATTGCCCCATATAGAGTGTGTATCGTGCGTGTCTGTGTGTGTGTCCAGCGATAGATTGGCGTCCTGTCCTGGGTGTATCTGCCCAGCGCCCGAAACGTTCTCCCCTGGATGGGCATGGGGAACCCCCCCACGACCCTAATAGAGGAGAAAGCAGAAGATAATGGATGGATTATTATTATTATTATTATTATTATTAAAATGGTTAAATGAAGGATTTGAATGATTTATTGTGTTTGAATTGTTTTTAACGGGCGGAGCGTTTCATTGCCTCGCTGCTCTTCAGGCCCGGTGTAATAGGATTGTGGGTAATCGGCACTCGTCTGAATTTATGGTCTTAATTTGCCGCTGCCCTCTCGTGACCTTTGCTCCAAATCCTTCCCTTAAAGAACTGATTTACATCCATACACGCAGAACTGACATCACCTACTCCACCCGCTCCACCTTCAATAACAAAACTACCACTGTTTAAAGCCCCAGCACCCCCACCTCACCCCACCTCACCTCACCCCACCTCACCCCGAATCTGAACCTTACAGTGTAACCCTGGCTTTAGTGTATCATTAATCATTAATCACACGTCTCATTATAACCTGTTTATGATGGGTTAATCATTTCATTAATCAGCAGGTTCAACTGACCGCTAAAGAACCACTCCTTTAGTTATTTAATTGATTAAACTAGTTAACATGTTAAGACAACTCGATGTTATTTTAATGATCATGTATGCACTTTGTTTACTTATAAAATTACTTATTGATTTATTGATTATTTCATATGTTGTTTATTTGATTACTTGTTTAGGTGTTGAGTAGTTAGTTAGCTGGTAAAATGTATTTAAATAGTTCTTTAGTTGAATGATAATGTTAGTCAGATGTATTTTGTCAGTTGGATCATTGTTATGATTGATTATTTATATAATAAAAAATTTGTCATCAACATTAACTAATAACCAACTACTGAATTAATGCAGCTAACTAAGGGGGCCTCTACCTTTTTTTTAAATTAATAATAAATAAAACTAAACCGGTTAACTTTGGTCTTAACAGACTGAAACTGCGCTGCAGGAGGGTGAACGCGTTAGAATGACCCACACCTGGTTACATACGATTAAACCCGCATGACCGAGGTTAGAAATGAGTAAACAAGGCTAACATGCTTTACTAGTCCTTCTGACGGGTGAGTTTTGTGTAAACCTGATTCTGATTTCTTCTTTGTGCCTCTTTGCGAGTTCAAGCGGTTTAGTCAGCATGTTCACTACTTACAGCTCAGACTTAAGCATTTAATTAGTGCCAGCGTTAGCTAATCCCCGCTCACACACACACACACACACACACACACACCTCTACATGTGACCCTTTACCGGGCGCTGATGGATTACCCAGAATGCTCAGTGTGTACAGAGGTGCTTTACACAAACTTAATGTAGTTTATCATGAGATCACTCGTTAACTTGGTGGCGATTAGTTACCCTCAACAATAACTAACCAACCTAAAGCAAAAAAAGTAAACATGTAACCTGCTCTCAGCTCAGGTACAGGGTGAGTGATGGGTGGTTAGTTAGTTAGGCCGTTAATACAGTTAGTTAAAATGTTAGTCTGTTGGTTAAGTGGGTGATTAATCGTGATTCGTTAATCATTAGTTGTTTAGTTAATTTTCAACTGATTTAAGAAAAGCTTCGGTAACTGCTTAACTGGTTGTTTTATTGTTTGTGATTTATTACCCACTGGTTAGTTATTAAAGTATTAGATTCACTAGTATTTGAGAGATTCTCTACCTGCTTATGTAATTATTAATATTATTATTGATTAACTAGTACATTATTTTGTTATTTGTCGGATTAGTTAACAGCTAGTTGAGAGATGAAAATAACTGTGTATAAGAGTACAGATAGTTTTCTGAACCCGTGTGTGTGTGTGTGTGTGTGTGTGTGTGTGTTGAGAGAAGCTCAGTCTGTAAATCAGACTGCTTTTCTTTCTTCTGCAGATTAAATAGAGTTTCTTTAATAAAGTGCAGCTTTAAGGAGAACGTTTTATGGCGTTTAGGTTCCGCTCCCAAAAAGAAGCAAATCTAAAAGTGTGAGGCTCTTAAAATGGAAAAGTGAAAGCGCAGGCCGCTCGGTCGGTCCTCATCCTGCACCGAGTGCAAACACAAGCTCCGGAATGAAGCGTTGAACTTCTGCATGCCTAACCACAGACAGACTGACGGACAGACGGGCGGGAGGTCGAGGTCCCGCGCATTCACACCACTCCCTGCACCAGCTTTTGATCTCACACACAGCGGCTCGTTTACAATCCTAATTTCTCTCATTTTATTCTTCATTCCAGCAAACATTCATTCTCTGAGTTCTTTTGTAAATTGGTAAATAGTCCATTTAAATAAGGGTTGAAGTGAAATGCTAGAGCCTATCCCAGAAATGAGAGGGTATAGGGCAGGGAAAGGCCCTGGACAGGTGCACCTGAGGGCAGTTTAATCTGTCTGATTGACCCACACTGGACTGCTGTGCAAGATTAATTTAAATTAAGATTAAATTTAATTTTAAAAAATTAACTGAAACTCTTATTTGTTTAATTTCAATTTTTAGAGTTTAATGAATATAATATTAATATTTTCTGTTTCATTATGAGATCTTTATAAATTTAATTCAACTGTGCAGCAGCCGTACCAAAAAAATAACTTAATCAGAGGTGCAAAAACATCAGCACTGAACACACACCACAAACACACACACGTAATGTATGATTATTATATGTGATTAACATTATTAAATAAATATAGTTTATTAAATTGTAATCACACAGATCGTGATGCTCCAACAACGTACTGAATTTATAAAACTTTTTATTTTAACCCAGAACCCTCAGCATTTCTTTATTATTCGAGGTTTATCCTGCTGTTTAATTCAGATGTGTGTGTGTGTGTGTGTGTGTGTGTGTGTGTGTGTGTGTGTGTGTTCGGTTCAAACACCACAGGAGTGCAAATCTATTGATATTAAACAGATTAGTTCATCGTGACTGTGCACAATGCAGGCCACAAAAAATCTTTTGTTTATTTTTAGGAGGAAATTCCTGTAACAGAATCATCCAGATCAGTTTGATTAGAACGTCGCTCTCGTTTAATATCAGATTAATTAATCAGATTAAATCTGTCATCAGAAAAATATCGCTTATTATAAACTATAAAACCGTGGGAGGATTATCATCAGAGTTCTGGCGCCCTCTGGTGGTCAACAATCGTACATGACCAGCGACATGAACAAATGTTTTAACTGAAAATTAAAGTCTTTTTTGGTATTTCAGTAAAAACATTTGTAACTTAAGCTACACAATCTGATGACTTATTTATATTTGAATTTATTTGTCGTATGTAAAATTTACATTGTACACAAAATCGTTCCAGATAATTTTACTAAATTTTAAGCCATTTAAAATACATATTTAATTTTTCCTTTAGGTTTCACTAAATATAGAAATCAACCTAAAACAACAAAACATAATTGTTTTTTTTTATTAATAATCTTCGTAATATTGCAGAATAAAGCTGTGTTTAAACAGCTAAACATTTAAAAGTAATTCAAATACAGTGTCATTTTTTTCTGATTGCAGAAATATAAAATATAAAGAAACAAAGACTTTACAATATTATCTATAAAAACTGATCCAGATGCAGCAGATGCGTCACCTCCTGTCCCCTCAAACATTTAATATTAAAATCGGGGGGGGGGGGTACTTCTCTTTAACAGGTTTTTATATTTTAATGTTTAAATTCAGGCTTTTGTGTCTGATGGTCATTAATCCTGGACGCAGCGTTAGGTGTGGTGACTGTACTGAGGTCAGCTCAGTGGGGGGGGGGGGGGGTCCGTGTGTTTACAGTCTGGGTGAATGATGCAGATTAAAACGGGGATTAATAGTCGGGTCATTACGGTAATAAATCGGTGCATCCGCGGGACTGAGGTTCAGAGGAAGCCGGGCGACGCTGCGGCTCTGCGGCTGGAGCTGCGAGTCTCCGCCGCATTAGAGCTTTGTTCTTATTCACAGAGATAAACGAGGCCTTTTCACTCGCTCTTAATGAAAGCACACGCTCTTTGTGCCGCGAATAATGAACACAGAGCCGCCGCAGAGCCGCAGCGGGCAGCGGGCAGGGGCAGCGGGCAGGGGCAGCGGGCAGGGGGCGGGAGGCCGGAGCCGCCGGCTGGGGCTCAGGTTGCACCGCTCATCGAGCTTCATTCACATCATTCACAAACAAAATCTCCCAAAAAAAAACATCAAACTACAAACTGCACTCCGAAAAAACATTTTCAAAACGAGAAAAGTCTATTAGAGCGATCTGAAGCTCGACTTCACAACTTCATCAACTTTATAAAGTGCTTTCAATAATAATAATAATAATACATTTTATTTGAAAGCGCCTTTCTGAACACCCAAGGACGCTTTACAAAGCATACATATTAAAAACATTTACATTTTACATTTAAAAAAATCATGTGCATAAAATTAAACTAAAATAAACTAAACTAATAAAATCACATTATCAGAAAAGGCGAGACTCTTTAATAAATGAATAAAATCTAAATTGTGTGATTATTTTATTTTCATCTTTAATTAACTGATGAAAAGGCGATGAAAAGCTTTTCAGAATTTTATTGATCTTTATTTTATTGTTAAATAGAATCTGATTTAAAAAAAAAAAAAAAACGCTGCTGGGAAACAGCGCCACTCTGTGGCTTTAGTGCAGAACTTCAGATCCAGTCTGAATAAATCTCAGGTCTAAAGTTTGTTAAACGGAGCTGTGGATCAGGAGCAGCTCTCACTGTTCTGCATTAAAGCTCATTAATATTAATATTTATCTATTTAATCTAATATTTATCTGACTCCTTTAAATTAATGACTAATTAAAGTTCGAATCTGCTGCTGTGTATATATATAAATTTGGATACGTTATAACCAATGTTTCTACACGTTACAAAATTTCACTACCTCTTTTTATAGTTGCGAGCAAATATAACGAAATTTCGTTCAGCGTTCACCAAATGTCTAAATGAATAACAATAAAGGTTATATTATTATTATTACGTTATGTAATAAAGTAATATGTAGAGTTAAATTAAAGTTAGCAGGATCGTCTTATTTAATGAGGAATCTATCTAAATGTATGTTATAATAAAAATGACCTACAGTTATAAGAATAACACACGAATTATTTAATATTGAATAAAACACATTACGGATTTAATGTTTTTTTTTTATTTCAGTGATTTTATTTTTTATTGTCACGTGTGTTTTTTGGTACTCGTGGTGTTTAAAGATCTTAAATGTAACATTTTTTTAATTTAAATATATTTTGCGGTTTAGTTTTAATTAAATCTTTAACTAAAATAAAACGTACTAAATAAATGTGTGAATGAAACACATCCTGCCGCTGGGCGGCGGTAAAGGCGCGAGGAGGCTCGCGCGGTACAAAACATTAGAGAAGAAGAATCTCATTCGGCTCCAAAATTCCACTCGACCCTTTATGAAGTGCACTAGAGCGCCCCGCGCGGCCTGCTGTATATAGGGCCCTCGGTAGTGCACTTCATAGGGAGCAGGGCTGAGTTTGGGATGCAGCTCCGCCGGAAAGCGAGCCGCCGCCGTTCCCTCAGCCGGTCTGTGGATGAGTTTGTTGTTGGTTTTAATTTTAATGGTTAATGATTAATTATTAATTATTAATGATTAATGATTAAATGGCGGAATCGTGGAGCAACGATAAAGAAGAGGAGTTTATATCGATGATGGAGGGCAGACCCGAACTATTCGATAACACAGAAATGAATTTCACTAATAAAACTGTCAGGATGAACTCCTGGTTCGAGCTGGCGCAGCACTTTCACATCAACGGTACAATTAACAACATTATTAATTAATTATCATCATCATCTAAATCATTATACATTATTTTTAAAGTTAAAACTCAGCACTCACATCAACGGTACAATTAACAACTTCATTAATTAATTATCATCTAAATCATTATACATTATTATTACAGTTAAAGCTCAGCACTTTCACATCAACGGTACAATTAACAACTTCATTAATTAATTATCATCATCTAAATCATTATAAATTATTTTTACAGTTAAAACTCAGCACTCACATCAACGGTACAATTAACAACATTATTAATTAATTATTATTAATTATCATCATCTAAATCATTATACATTATTATTATTATTACAGTTAAAGCTCAGCACTTTCACTTCAACGGTACAATTAACAACATTATTAATTAATTATTATTAATTATCATCTAAAAAATTATACATTATTATTATTATTACAGTTAAAGCTCAGCACTTTCACATCAACGGTACAATTAACAACATTATTAATTAATATTATTCATTATGATCATCTTCATTCATCTAAATCATTTATTTATTATTATTATAAATTATTTATTATTATTATTATTATTATTCCTACAGATCAGCACTTTCACATCAACAGTACAATAATTAACATTATTTTTAACGTTATTATTAATTATGATTATCATCATTATTCATCTAAATTATTTATTTAATTATGATTATTATTAAAAATGATTACAGTTACAGCTCTGAACTTTCACATCAACGGTACAATTATTATTAATTATTTAGTTTTTTAATTATTATTCCAGTTACAGCTCAGAACTTTCACATTAATTACAATTATTAATAATAAATAATAATAATAATAATTATAAGTTAATTTTGCAGACAGTTTTATCCAAAGTGACTTTAAAGCATCCCAGTTTGATGGTTGAGGTCAGAGGTCAGACTCTAACCTCATCCTTCATTCATTCATTTACACACACACTCTATAGGGGCAATTTAGAGGATTCAATTTACCTTGAATCCATGTTGGGGGGAAAACAGGAGAACCCCGAGGACACCCACGCGGACACGGGGAGAACATGGAAACTCCACCCAGATGGGGATTCGAATCTGGATTCTCAGCGCTGAGAGGAGAACATGCCAATCACTAAGCCACCGTGCTGCACCTCATCCTTCAGATAAAAAAAAAAACAAAAGAGAATGAATCAATGAATCAATCAAAAAAATGAATCAATGAATCAATCAAAAAAATGAATCAATGAATCAATCAAAAAAATGAATCAATGAATCAATCGTACAGACTCACTGAATCAGTGATGCTGTTATTGATACAGATGATTTACTGAAGTGGGTGTGTGTTTGTGGGTGTGTGTGTGTGTATGTGGGTGTGTGTGTGTGTATGTGGGTGTGTGCAGAGAAGGAGCTGAGGAAGAAGTGGGACTCCCTCAGGACTCAGTACAGCAGATATACGAAGCTGATGTCCGGCGGGGACGGTCGGTTCTTCACGCCGCGGCAGCAGTGGATCATGCAGCGCCTCCGGTTCCTCGACCCGCACATCAAGAGGAGAACCGGCTACGGCAGCGAGCTGGACCTCGAGGTGCTTATGACCAAACCAGCGGCATGGAGGACGGGGCGTGTGTGTGTGAGGACGGGGCGTGTGTGTGTGTGAGGACGGGGCGTGTGTGTGTGAGGATGGCGTGTGTGTGTGAGGATGGCGTGTGTGTGTGTGAGAGGACGGGGCGTGTGTGTGAGAGGACGGGGCGTGTGTGTGAGAGGACGGGGCGTGTGTGTGTGAGAGGACGGGGCGTGTGTGTGTGAGGACGGGGCGTGTGTGTGAGAGGACGGGGCGTGTGTGTGTGAGGACGGGGCGTGTGTGTGTGAGGACGGCGTGTGTGTGTGTGTGTGTGTGGACGGGGTGTGTGTGTGTGAGGACGGCGTGTGTGTGAGGACGGGGCGTGTGTGTGTGAGGATGGCGTGTGTGAGGATGGCGTGTGTGTGTGTGAGGACGGGGCGTGTGTGTGAGGACGGGACGTGTGTGTGAAACTCCCCATCTGGGTGGAGTTTCCATGTTCTCCCTGTGTCCGGTACGTTTTGGGGATCATTTTCTCTGACCTCTGACCCCCCCCCCTACAGAAACAAACTGTAGAGATCTGTGAACACCTCACCTTCAGGTTCCTCTCCAGGTGAGTCTGACAGGTGGGGGTGGAGTTCCTGGTCTGTCCCCTCGGTGGCGCCGGACTGAAGGCTGTTGTTTTTGGGATTTGAGATTGAAGTCTCTGATGGGCGTGTGTTCTGCGGTGCAGGTGACGCTGGTGGAAAACGGCCGTAACGGCCCGAGTCCGTCTCAGGTGGACGCCGAGGCCGACGGTCTGAACAGACTGGACGTGAACCCGGACACCTCCCGACTGTCCACGACGTTCTCCAGAGGCCCGTTTCAGGACGACGACTCGGACTCGCTGCCGTCCTGCGGCGCCAAGAAGCTCTGCGTAGAGAAGTCGGTCCCGCCCATCTTCCAGAAGTCGGCGCCCAAGCGGCGCCGCGAGGTGGACGAGGACGAGGAGTCGGACTCTGCCAGCCTGAGGAGGATGGTGTGCAGCACGGTGGCGGAGGACGAGCAGAAGGACGAGAGGTGGGACGGCTTTTCCTCGTACGTGGCGTCCTGCGTACAGAGCCTGACGTCTCCGCGGCGCCGGACCAGGGCGCAGGACGACGTCTGCCTGCTTCTGCAGAGACACATGGACCGGGACGCCGGCGAGGACGAGGACGGTGACGGGGCGTGTCGGAGAGCGTGCTGCGCCGCCCCGCCGTACGTCAGGGGTCCGGCCAAGGGCGCCATGTCCACGGACGACGAGCGGGACGATCTGGAACCCTTTCTGAAGTCCATGTCCATCGTCATGAGGAGGTTACCCGCCGGCGAGCTCTCCGTCCTGAAGGTCAGGATCCACGAGCTGGTGCACAAAGCCGAGATGAGACACCTGGAGGAGCTCAAGAACTTCCAGAACGTCTCTGTGGAACCTTCCTTCTGAGGGACATGTCCACTGAAAGACGAGAGGAATTTAGAATTGATATGAATTATTAAAAATGATTATTAAAACTGACCTCACGCTCGGTCATCAGTTTGTTTGTTTGTACGTTCAGATCGGGGCCTTCCCTAAACTTACTCCTGCATCTGTTTTCATTTTACTGATAAAGTCATGAACACGGGGCGGCACGGTGGCTTAGTGGTTTAGCATGTTCTCCTCTCAGCACTAGGGATTCCCGGTTTGAATCCCCATCTGGGTGGAGTTTGCATGTCCTCCCCGTGTCCACGTGGGTTTCCTCCCACAGTCCAAAAACATGAATCAAGTCAATTGAGTTCTCCAAATTGCCCCATATAGAGTGTGTCTGTGAGAGTGAGTGTGTGCCCAGTGATAGATTGCCCCCCTGTCCTGGGTGTATCTGCCCAGTGCCCGAAACGTTCTCCTCTGGATGGGCATGGGGAACCCCCCCCCCCCCCGCCCCTAATAGAGGATAAAGCGGAAGATGATGGATGGATGGAAGTCATGAACACATTAAAATACCTCATTCATTATCTTCCACTTTATCCTCTATTAAGGTCGCGGGGGGGGGGTTCCCCATGCCCATCCAGGGGAGAACGTTTTGGGTGCTGGGCAGATACACCCAGGACAGGGGGGGCAATCTATCACTGGGCACACACTCACACACACAGACACACTCTATATGGGGCAATTTGGAGAACTCAATTGACTTGATCCATGTTTTTGGACTGTGGGAGGAAACCGGAAAACCCGGAGGAAACCCACACGGACACGGGGAGAACATGGAAACTCCACCCAGATTGGGATTCGAGCCAGCGCTGAGAGGAGAACATGCCAACCACTAAGCCACCGTGCCACCCTAAAATACTTATATAAACCCTAAAGATTTATTAATTATTATTATAAAACAGGTTGTCCCGCTAGTTAAATCTGATTGGCTGAGCCGTTTGTCCAGCCGTGACGTCATCATCAATGACACACCCCTCTGAGCTTCACATTCCTGTCAATGTGTGAAAATACAATATTTTTTCTCCAAACTGTGTTCTGTAATTTGCCCACTAGATGGCAGCATCTGATAAAGAAGCGTTTACTTCAAAAAACGGACTGGATTACGTCACTGAAGAGCAGATTATTAACTTAAATCAACACATTTTACATTTTATTATAGTGCTTTTGTAAATATACAATAAATATTATAAAAGCAATGACACTCGAGGTTGTGCATTGTGGATAAATCACGGGGTGTATCTACACGTCGGGAATAATAACACCTCTTTATGGGATTAATTCAGAATAATGCCACGCCCTCTAGTGGCTCACTGCTTTATTAATGAACGATTCTTCCTTTATTGATCATCTGTAATCTAAACAAACACACCGTACTTTTAAAGAACCTAAAGGGGGAGGTTCCATATTTGGTTATGTCCTCCATTACGCTCACTGTTGCTGAAGTTCTAAGCAGAGGACATTCAAGTAGAGTGTTACCTGAACCCTAAAAACGCCCCTGTTCTGCAGGATGTACGGTTGATGGTACCTCATCTGCAGCTCCCTGAGGTCGGGCTGGTTCCTCTGGTTCGGTTCCTGGGGTTCAGCTTTGCTCGTCGGGAGTTTGAGGTTGAAGGTCCAGCTGATTACGTCACGCAGCACCTCCACGTGTTTCTGTAACCACAGCCTGGTTCACAGAAGACCAGGAGAACCTCCCCACAGACCTTCATCAGCAGCAATCAGACTCAGCCAACATCAACCAGACTGATTACGTTTTTATATTTACCGTCACTAGAGGGCGCCGTGGGGCTACATTTTTAATGGCTTCTTTAGTCTCCGACAGAATTCATACGTTTACACTTTGTTTAGATTATACAAACTACACGCCGTGCACGTGATCATCTGTGACGTCAGGTCACGCTTGCTCCTGCTCCTTTAGGCAGTTATATATTTATTTTATTTTATTTTATTTTATTTTATCCTTTTTGTAAATCCAAACTTTGTACTTTCTGTGGAGATGTCAGAAAAGAATGTCACAGCTGGCTGTACCGCGTGTAACTGCACATGTGATTAATTAATCTGATTTAATTTGATTACTCTGGACAGTGGTGGTGAATTCTATGGAGAACTGACCGTCTGCAGGAACCTCCACCTCTGAAACCCTGCTCCACCTCTGAGCAGCATCTAATGATGGAACTTTATTACTGAAGGATGGTTCCCACATGGGGTTCTAGATTTTATTCTGAGGTCTTACTGATGCTCCTCAGATCTTTGGGAGCCATTTGGTAGCTTCTCTCCTCCGTGACTTAACGACTTAACGAACACCCCTCATTACTCAGTTACCTTTATTTAAATAAATAAGTACAGGCTGTACATCCAGTGTGTCAGTATTCAGCAGGTTGCCAGGTTGAGCAGAATTGGTGATGCGCTGGTCACGTGGTTGATCTCCCTGAGCCGCTCCACCCCACATGGTGGCGTTCCTGTCGTTAATGTTCTCAGGGTGGAGGAACACCAAGTGCGTTTGGGTTTGTAACAAAACGTAGATCTATTTATATTTCTGTCCTATTTACATCAACGTTCAGCATCTACGTCCAGATGAGATGAGATGGAAAGTTGGTATGTTCTTTAGACGTAGTGCACATGATCCCACCAATCGGGTTGCGGCTGAGTTATGTTCTCGTTCACGGTCGCCGCTCTCACGTTGTCCTCGTTATATTCCAAGAAATGTGCTGAGTTTTATCTCACCGATCTGTGAATCTCACAAAATCACCCACCGAGCCGATGAAACCCCTCCCCCTGCTGACCCGCTCACTGACCACACCCCGATCAACCACCTAACACTAAAGCATCATGCTGGTCGAGCTACGTTACCTCTAT
Organism: Corydoras sp. C115; assembly: GCA_019802505.1. Taxonomy (NCBI): domain Eukaryota; kingdom Metazoa; phylum Chordata; class Actinopteri; order Siluriformes; family Callichthyidae; genus Corydoras; species Corydoras sp. C115. The sequence continues at coordinate 259,939 of JAFMOC010000313.1, read as the reverse complement.
ATTAAAACTGTGCTGTTCAACCGTCTCATTGAGCAGGAATATACAGCTCCACCACGAGGGGGCGCTGTGTTCTAACACGTGCCTTTTAAATCGTTCATTAACGTTTCATTAAATTAACATTCAAATTGTTACTGGAGCGTCAACTTCAAAAAGAGGTCCATCCATACATTATCTTCCACTTTATCCTATATTAGGGTCGTGGGGGGGTTCCCCAAGCCCATCCAGGGGAGAACGTTTCGGGCGCTGGGCAGATACACCCAGGAAAGGACGCCAATCCATCGCTGGACACAAACTCACTCACACAGACCCTAACCCTACATGGGACAATTTGGAGAACTCAATTGACTTGATCCATGTTTTTGGACTGTGGGACGAAACCGGAGAACCCGGAGGAAACCCACATGGACACGGGGAGGACATGGAAACTCCACCCAGATGGGGATTCGAACCGGGAATCCCTAGAGCTGAGAGGAGAACATGCTAAACCACTAAGCCACCGTGCTGCCCCAAACAGAGGTCAGCAAAAATATTAAAGTTCAAAGTGAAGACGTTGGGTTTGTGTGGACAGAGGGGACGGCGCGGTTAAATGTCCGTGGCCACCATCTGACCGTAGGACAGCTCTGCCTTCTGGAGGTCGGTGTCCTTCCCTGTCCCGGTGTCCTTGCGGCTGCGCTCTCTGAGCGTGGTCTCCAGGTCCTGGTTCTTGCGGGTCATCAGGATGTAGTTGTACTGCAGCTGCTGCTGGTAGCGGATCACCTTCTCCTTCTCTTTGTTCCACGTCTGCTTCTCGCGGTGGAAGCTGCTCTGAATGTTCTCCTTCCTCCGTTTCTCCTCCTCCAGCTCCTCCCTCAGCGTTTCCAGCTGTTTCTGAAGGATCTCCACCGTGCTCTGGTCCTCAGCCTCCTCCAGCTCAGCGATCCTGGTGCGGCAGCCCTGCAGCTGCTGGTGTTGCTCCTGCAGGCGAGCTCTGGCGCTCAGCAGCTCTGAATGCTCCTGCGCAGCCGCAGCCAGCTCCTGTTCCGTTGCCTTGGCGTCAGACTCCAGCTTTTCCACTTTCTCCCGGAGCAGCTCGGCCTCGTTCTTCTTCCTCTGCAGCTCGTTCTCGCAGACCTTCAGAACAGCAGGTATGGATTAATCACGACCTGGAAGTGAAACCTCTGAAGAAACGATGGGTCTGAAGTTCACGCACCTCGATCTCAGCGCTACGTAAGCGCAGCGTCTCCTCGCGGTCCCTGCTCTGGTCCTCCAGCTGCTCCGCTTTGCTCCAGGCGTCCCTCAGAGCCGCTTTCAGAGAGACGATCTCATTCAGCTTGTTCACCACGTCCGCCTGAGACTCCTTCAGCTGCTGCTTCAGGAGAGAGATCTCACCTGCCTTCTGACAAACCTAACAAAGAACACAGGACCTGAAGCTCCGGCTAAAACACGACAACCCTGAGACCCGCGAGGAGGTCATGGTTCAAGCCTGAGACCCGCCAGGAGGTCATGAGGAGGTTATGAGGAAGTCATAAGGAGGTTATGAGGAGGTCGTGAGGAATTCGTGAGGAGGTCATGTGGAAGTTGTCAGGAAATCATGAGGAAGTTATGAGGAAGTTATGAGGAGATCATAAGGAAGTCGTGAGGAGGTCATAAGGAAGTTATGAGGAGGTCATAAGGAAGTCGTGAGGAGGTCATAAGGAAGTTATGAGGAGGTCATGAGGAAGTCATGAGGAAGTTATGAGGAGGTCATAAGAAAGTCGTGAGGAAGTTGTCAGGAGGTCATAAGTAAGTTATGAGGAGGTCATGAGGAGTTGTGAGGAGGTCATGAGGAAGTCATGAGGAGGTCATGAGGAAGTCATGAGGAAGTTATGAGGAGGTCATGAGGAAGTTGTGAGGAGGTCATGAGGAGATCATAAAGAAGTCATGAGGAAGTCGTCAGGAGGTCATAAGGAAGTTATGAGGAGATCATGAGGAAGTCCATAAGGAGATCGTGAGGAAGTGAGTTTAGAGAGAGAGAGAGATTTATAAACATGGTTTTTAAATGTGGAGGTCAGCAGCTTGCTGAGATCCCTGACCTCCCACTGCATCTCCTCCAGCGTAGGCGTTATTGGCGTCCGTTGGTTGGTGAGACTCCTCTCGGCCGAGTCTCGGTCCCGTATCAGCTGATCCACCTCCTCCTGAAGGCGCTCCTTGTCCTCCTGGAGCTGAAGCACCTGAAGCTGGAGGAGCTGCTGTGTCTGAAGGACCTGCAGAAGGTCCATTCATTAATGTGGTTTAAAGTTCTGCCCTTTCAAGTTCTGAGACTGACCCAGATGTTCGGACGGTTTCCGCTCATGTCGTCAGTTAAAATTAAACTAATTAAATATTCGTGTTGTTTAAATGAAGTGAAACGTACCTCGGCGTTGTTCAGCTGGACGTCTGATCCGCAGGACTGCAGTCTCCGGTCCATTACGGATTCGTCCAATGAGACGGAGTGCACGTCTGAAAACGGGCTCCGGCGGTCCCTCAGGTCCAGATTTCTAGCCATCACCTCTGTATTTATGCAATCGCTCAGAACGCTGACCGATCTGGAGTTGGGCGTGGCCCGGTCTCCACTGACCACGTTGGTCCATTTATTCCTCGCACCGTCACTCGTGTAACTGGAGCCAGAAATCCCAGAGTCACTCGGTGACCCTTTGCTCATCTCATGCTTGGGTTCCGGCGTGCCTCGTTTGGACCGGTCCACGGGGCTGAGTCGGGTTCCCAAAATGGTGTTCAGGCTGTTGTGGGTCTCCACCGAAGAGCTGCTGCTCCCCCGTGGAAACGCAGGAAGTGAAGACTTCTCTGAAATCTGAGAAAGAAGACATGAGACAAAACAAAACACTAGAAACGAAAAATGTCTTATTATTTGATCAGTCCAGGGGTCAGTCCTGGGGTCAGTCCAGGGGTCAATCCTGGGGTCAGTCCCGGGGTCAGTAATGGGATCAGTCCTAAGATCGGTCCTTGGGTCAGTCCTGGGATCAGTCCTGGGGTCAGTAATGGGATCAGTCCAGGGGTCAGTCCTGGGATCAGTCCTAAGATCAGTCCTAGGATCAGTCCAGGGGTCAGTCATGGGATCGGTCCAGGGGTCAGTCCTGGGGTCAGTAATGGGATCTGTCCAGGGGTCAGTCCTGGGATCAGTCCAGGGGTCAGTCCTGGGGTCAGTAATGGGATCAGTCCTGGGGTCAGTCCTGTATCTACCTTCAGACTCAGCTTTGTGTAAACGTTGTAATAAGGTTCTGCGATGCGTTACCTGTTCAAACCTTGCAGGCAGCCCGAGCTCTGCGGGCGCGGTCCGTCTGGGTGCCGCCTCGTCCGCCTGTTCCTCTCCTCCTCTGGGTTTATGGCTGACCTTGATGTAAAAGAAGTCCTCGCTGTTTCCCGAGCGCTGACTCAGCTTGGCGTTGTTGTTGGCGCCGGGTTCCTGGCCCCCCCCGTGTTTTAGAAGGCCTCGTTTGCCCTGAAAGCCTTTTCTGACCCTGTGCTCCGATGCTCTGCAGCCTCTCCCTCCGGATATTAAACTGCCTACACTACCCATGATTCCCTGCAGGTGAACGTCATGCATGGTCTGGTTCACTCACATCGTTATAGAGCGCTTCCTCGCACCTCTCGCGCTTTAATTACGGCCTGCTCTCCATCGCCCCCTGCTGCCGTCTCAGTTACCTTCCACACGGTTCACCACCTCCGTTAATTAAACACCACCACGCCGGGCCGTCGTCCCGAACATCTGTATGATCTCATAAACACGGCGTGGTCTCCATGAACTCATCCTCGTAACATCAGGATCTGCAAAGAAGGAACCTGTGGTTACACTCTCTCACATTAACATTAACTCCATTCCTTCAACAGTTTGGGGAAGGCCCTTTTCCATTTCAGTCTGTACACAGTGCACAGTGTGAGGTGCATGAACACATGGTTGGCTGAGTGTGATGCGATCCTCATCCAACATCAGTGTCTGACCTCACAAATGCAAACTAGGGCAAGTCTTCTCCAAAAAGTGAAAGCTGTTATGACTGTTAACACACACACACACACACACATACACACACACCCACACAAACACACAATCAGCACATCTGTATGAGTTCTCCACTGCACTTGGACTCATCAACATCCATCCATCCATCCATTATCTTCTGCTTGTCTGGGGTTTGGGTCGCGGGGGCAGCAACCGAAGTAGGGAGACCCAGACCTCCCTCGCCCCAGCCACCTCCACCAGCTCGACTGGGGGAACCCCGAGGCGTTCCCAGACCAGCCGAGAGATATAACCCCTCCAGCTTGTCCTGGGTCGTCCCCGTGGTCTCCTCCCAGCTGGACTTGCCTGGAACACCTCCCTAGGAAGGCGCCTAGGGGGACGCCCTGGCTCCTTTCGATGCGGAGAAGTAGCGTCTCCACTCCGAGTCTCTCCCAGATGACCGAGCTTCTCACCCCGTCTGTAAGGGAGACCCCGGACACCCTGCGGAGAAAACCCATTTCGGCCGCTTGTATTTGCGATCTTGCTCTTTCGGTCATTACCCAAAGCTCATGACCATATGTGAGGGTCGGAACGTAGATCGACTGGTAAATTGAGAGCCTTGCCTTGTGGCTCAGCTCCCTCTTTACCACAACAGACCGGTATAGGGTCTGCATCACTGCTGACCCCGCCCCCATCCGTCTGTCAATCTCACACTCCATCAGCTCATCAACATATCTGTTCCAATTCATCCCCTTGGTTGCTTAGCTGGTACAGGTCTTGGACTCAGACCTTTATTTGCTGCGGCCGGTAAACCCCACCCCCTGAACCCGCCGCACCGCCGCCGGACGCTCTGAAGACTCTGAGAAGCCTTTGTGAGCCGCAGCTGTAACATTTTCATAAGTCTTAATCCTAAAGCAGGGGGCGGGTTCAGATTGTTTTTTGGCTTCATCTGGAATTATCTTCAGGATTAAAGGCGACTTTATCTCCAACAAAAAAACGGCCCAAATTTCATACCGCTCATCAGCTCCTTTGGATTGGCAGCAGATGTTCCGCTGTGTTCTGCATCAGCGTTTCAGTGCTGGCTCCCGTCCGAGATCCTAACAAAACAGGAAGTGCTCATGCGCGCTGGCGGCGCGCCCACGACGACCGTTAACGACGGTTACACGGGTTCCTCGTTCAGCCTGGAGGCACAAACCTGAACCCAGATCAGGTTTCAAGCTCTGCTAGATCGACTACAAGCACACCGAGAACCTTTCATCATGAACTGAGGTTCTTCAGCTGCTGGTGGAACTCCATCTCCAGGTCCATTCAGAGTTCTGCCTGAGGTTCATCACATTATCATGTTATCAAACCCCCCCGTTCCTGCAGATTCCATCTTTACAACATCAGGAAGATCAACCCTTCTTGACTGAACATGCGACCCAACTGCTGGTTCAAGCCCGCGTCCTATCCCGGCTTGATTATTGTAATGCGTTACTTGCCGGTGTCCCAGCTTCCACAATCAGACCTCTTCAACTGATTCAGAACTCTGCAGCCCGACTCGTGTTTAATCCCCAAAAACTCATGTCCCTCCATTGGCTCCCTGTAGCTGCTGCATTCAGTACAAGTCACTGACTCTGGCCTACAGAACCATCTCTGGATCTGGCCCCTCCTATCTTCATTCTATCTTTTCAAAATACACTCCGATTCGTTCACTTCGCTCCAGTGATGATCGCCCCCTGGTGATTCCACCTCACCGAGGAGCTGATTCTCACTCCGTGGCGTTCACCACTGCAACATGATAGTACGATCTTCCCAACTCTGTCCATAAGAATCACTGAGCAGCTTTAAGAAACTACTGAAGACGCATCTCTTTAACAAAAACCTGTTGTAAAAAAAAAAAAAATAAAATAAATAAAAAATCAGGGGTGGGCAGTATGAAATAACAATCAGGTTTGATGATTTTACAGTGGAGTTGGTTTTCTCCAGAACTTCTGACTTGTAATGTTCTCATTTGTAAGTCGCTTTGGATAAAAGCGTCTGCTAAACGACTAAATGTAAATGTAAATGTAGGTTTAAGACCATACAGCACTCAGTTCCAGGGTTTTTGAAGAAACCTTCAGTAAATGAAACCTGAAGAGACCACTTGCTGATGGAGGCCATAAAGTTCTCCAGCCCTTCCACTCATGTCCACTGAAGGTTATGGTCTAATAGAAGAGAAAGTGATTGAGAGAACCTCCCTTGGGGACAATGAGGAGGAGGGGTGACCTTTACCCCGTCGCCGATCCTTTAGGGAGCCACCGGCTAATAAAGGTTCCTGGTTCCCCTTTGTGCACCTGGTGTTCAGCCCTAACGCGCATATCACACATTTATAATCAGGAGAACGTGCCCACCATCTGTCCTGCTGCCAGCGTGATGGTGAAAAGGCTCGGGAACAAAAGCCTGCCCTGTCGCCGTCGCACGGGGCTCATAATGCATTCATAACAACCGTCGTAACGATGATGACACGGATAAGGGCCCGATAACTCGGCTTTAATAACGCCCCCTATCCCTCATAAATAATATCAAAATAAAAAACGCCGTAACAAAGCCTGGATTCCACTTTAATATGCTGCTCAGACCTCCAGCTACTTTTATCTACTTTAATAATTAACTGAATAACGAAGATGGTATTATTTTATTGTTAAAAACAGGTTTATTTGATGTCTATACGACGTCATGCGATCGTAACCTTCTCAGATCCACGTAAACCGGCTGTAAGATCAAATTCAAATTAAAAACTCAGATTCCCTCATTTCATTTAACGAGCTTCTTTTCTGCTGAAATCTGCACAGCGCACCGTTAACCCCCTCAATTAAGAACACGGCGCCGCCTTACGGACGGCGTGACGTCATCAGAGCGCCGGGTTCATGATGTAATGCACACTGTCTTTGTTTTATGCACAAAGGCCGAGGTTTCTTCTGACGGACGATCGCATCAAAGCAACGCGTGACATCACAGATCCACCACCTGAAACCTGCAGCTGACGAGGACGAGGACGCGGAGGACGAGTTCTGACGTCCATAAATATGTAAACTACAATAAACACTTTATAAAGGAATTAAAAACCCTATTTGCATGTTTAATTCTAAATCAAATGAAATCAATTGAAAGTTAATTATTATGATAGAGATCAGACTCACAGTCAGGTGATGGTTCTGGTTCCAGTGAGTCTCTCAGGTCCACATGTCTCTGTGCACACACACACACTCCAATTCAGGAAATCCACCACTACCAAACCTGTGTGTGTATGTGTGTGTGAGAGAGAGAGAGAGAGAGAGAGAGAGAGAGAGAGAGAGAGTGTGTGTGTGTGTTGTTCTTGACTGAATGCTGAACACTGCACATTGCTAACAGACAAGAAGGCACCATGCAGAGGGGGCGGAGCCTCCGCCTTCACCTCCTCCCTGCCCTCTCTCTCTCTCTCTCTCTCTCTCTCTCTGTCTCTCTCTCTCTCTCTCTCTCTCCCTTCACCTCTCATCAGGAGTTCTCACATGGTGATTTTTTTTAGCTCTGTCCTCCTTTTTAAGTGAAAGTGTGACCGATATACGTTTACTCAGCGGCCATATTATTAGACTCACATCCGTGTTCCCTCACTGTCCACTGCATCGGCTCCTCTGATCAGACTGATGGGGTTTGTAGTTCTACAGTTCCGTTCTGTAGTCCATCTGTTAGTCCCCTGTACTCTGTTCTCTGATGATCATGGTCCCCACAGAGCAGGTGTTCTTAGGGTGGTGGATTATTCTCGGTACTGCAGTCACACTGACGTGGTGGTGCTGTACACACCTCCATCTTACTGCGCCACCTTGTGGATGTAGGATCAGAGAGAGTGGATGATGTGTTGCTGTACAGTTGGTGTTCTTCATCCTCTGATCCTCCGTCAGTGGTGCAGGGATGTCTCAGACGGGACGGTGGTGGAGGCACCAGGAAAGACTCACCGACAAGAACCACGTCAAAGTCCAGACCACAGAGCACTGACGTGAGATCAGGACATGGCGACACCAGGGATCCAGATCCAGATGAGACCTTCTGCAGAACCTGCAGCTGTAGGTGGAGTTTAAACAGAGGTGACTGCGAGGAGGACCATCAGACTCATATTAAAAATCAGATTAGATCTCAGGAAGCTGCCCAGCAATGGATCGGCATCTTGTCCTGGGTGTCCTGTCCCCGCCCCCCCCCCCGCGACCCTAATAGAGGATAAAGCTGTAGATAATGGATGAATGGATCTCAGGAAGCCTTCAGTCTGAAAATAAATCAGATTTCAAGTTAAAATGAAAAGGGTTTTTGGTTTCTCTGTGCTTGTGGTTGTGTTTTAAACGGACGGCTCCGGGTTTTCCCTCCGTTTCTCCTCCTGCGTCTCCTCCTCGCGCCTCCCTCCTTTGTGTGAGGGGTATGTAAATGAGCCTCATGCTCTCAGGGGCAGGAACGCGGGGCATTAGGGCTCTTTACAAAGGACGTGTGCCACTAAAGAGATTAACTCACTGCTGCTTACCATCAGCTACACACACACACACACACACACACACACACACACACCTCCAACTGCTTTGCACCCCCCAAAATTAAATGCATTACCTCCCCCTCCCCTTAACCAAATTTAGGGGGGGGGTGTAAATGGGCTAAAGCGCCTGTCACACCTTCTCATTCAGGGCGTGGAGGACGAGGTGGTGGGCTGATGCCCTTCATGCCCCTGTATTCAGAGATGAGGGGGTGAGGGCACACCCTTCAGAGCGGGAGTGTCCGTGTTTACACAGCAGAGTGTGTCAAGAGTGAACAAGCAGCTGTGTGTGTGTGTGTGTGTGTGTGTGTGTGTGTGTGTGTGTCTATTGAAAAGAACTAACAAAAGACACAAATGAAATTTAAACGTAGTCAGTGGTGTAGACGAGGACGTGAGCGCCCCCGCCGCGGTCACATGACCGGTCGAGAGTTTAAGGACTATTTTCTTTTTAATAACAGATTTAAAATAAAGATGAAGCTTAAACTGAAATGTGGAGGTTTAGATTTGATCTCCGTTCTCAGAAAGTCTGCCCTGCTTCACTCAACCCTCAGTCAGCTGAGCAACGGCGCTCCGGATTCCCCTCACCGACCACAACAGGTCAGCATCATAACAAAGTCCCGCGGGTACAGGGAGGACATGCAGACTCCTCAGAGAACGAGCATGGGTTCATCTTAAACGGGGCTCGAACCTGGGACCGTCATGCTGTGAGGTGGAACTTCCGCCTCATCGTACCGACCGTCTTCTTATAGAAACGCTTTACAAACTAAACCCACAGAATGTTTCTCCTTCAGATCAAAGGCCCTTTTAAATTAACATAAATAAACATAAATTAACATAAATTAACATAAATGAAGTTAAGAATTCAGCGGGACGGTGGCTTAGTGGTTTTGCATGTTCTCCTCTCAGCGCTGGAGATTCCCAGTTCGAATCCCAATCTGGGTGGAGTTTTCATGTTCTCCCCGTGTCCGCGTGGGTTTCCTCTGGGTTCTCCGCTTTCCTCTGTCCCCCCTGTCCTGGGTCTATCTGCCCAGCGCCCGAAACGTTCTACCCTGGATGAGCATGGGGAACCCCCCCCCCCCCCCCGACCCTATAGAGGATAAAGCAGAAGATAATGGATGAAGTTAAGAATTCTAAATCAATTTGGATTCTAATGTTTATAAGTACGAGACACTGACTCTGATCTACAGGACAATCTCTGGATCTGACCCCTCTGACCTTCACTCTAGATTTTAAAACACACTCCGACTCGTTCACGTCACTCTAGTGATGAATGTCGCCCGGTGGGGCAACCGTGGTGCTGACACTCACTCCAAATCGTTCTCCACTGATCAACGGTGGCACCGTCTTCCTAAATCTGTCCATAAGGCGCCGAGTCAGCATCTTTAAAAAAAACTAATGAAAACACATCTCTAACACAAACACCTGAAATTATAAAATTAATTAATTATTGTTGTTCTCATTTGTAAGTCACTTTGGGTGAAAGCGTCGGCTAAACGACTAAATTTAATCGTGAATGTAAATGTTTTCACATCATGCTGTTTCATGGAGAGGTCCGATGGAACTCGAGTCTCAGACCAATGAAAAGCTTTTATGTTAAATATTCGGAGGCTCTCCGGAACGTCTGCGGTGAATCATGTGGAATTTATTCAGTGAGCAGTAATTAACGGATGAATCTAATTAACTGGCGCGACCTCATTATTATTGGTCGGTTCCTCTTACGTTGCAGATGTGGAGCGCGGGGCTGGAGGTGTAGAGTTCCGGAGCAGATTGATCATCAGGACCTTGCCCTCTGAGCTTCTCTTCCCGGAGGAGCTGAATTAGCGTTTTACTCTCTGCAATCCGGAGCTCTGCAGCACGGCCTCGCCGCGCCGTCTGATTCATCAGCTCCATCTGCAATAAACCCGAGATTTTAAAGAACATCCCTCAGACTGACACACACCCCAACTCACTCTGTACCAAAAACATCCCATTTCAATCATCAACCTCTCATCTTCAGGCCTTTGCTTTCATTTCAACCTGAAGTACGACATCAGCAGCAAATCACAGAGAGTGAATCATTTAAATGATTCACTCACCCGAGCACTAATTAACTGCACTTAATCATCCATCCATTCATTATCTTCTTCTTTATCCTATATCAGGGTCGTGGGGGGGGGGGGGGGGGGGGGGGGGGGGGGGGGGGGGGGGGGGGGGTGGGGGGGGGGGGGGGGGGGGGGGGGGGGGGGGGGGGGGGGGGGGGGGGGGGGGGGGGGGGGGGGGGTTCCCCATGCCCATCCAGGGGTGAACGTTTCGGGCGCTGGGCAGATACACCCAGGACAGGGCGGCAATCTATCACTGGACACTCACTCACACATACACACTCTATATGGGGCAATCTGGAGAACTTAATTGACCTTGATCCATGTTTTTGGACTGTGGGAGGAAACCGGAGAACCCGGAGCAATCCCACACGGACATGGGGAGAACATGCAAACTCCACCCAGATTGAGATTTGAACCTGGATCCCCAGCGCTGAGAGGAGAACATGCCAATCACTAAGCCACTGGTGTCCAGGTTGTGTTTTATTGTGAATAAATCACATGGTGTAACTGTTGTCCACTATCCCGGAGGAAACCCACGCGGACACGGGGAGAACATGCAAACTCCACCCAGATTGGGATTGGAACCGAGAATCCCTAAAGCTAATAGGAGAACATGCCAAACACTAAGCCACTGTGCCACTCAATTGACTCAATTGACCTTGATCCATGTTTTTGGACTGTGGGAGGAAACCGGAGGAAACCCACACAGACACGGGAAGGACATGGAAAATCCACCCAGATGCGAATTCGAACCAGGAATCCCTAATGCTGAGAGGAGAACATGCCAACCACTAAGCCACCACTTAAGAGCCCGCACTTAATCTTATTTTATATATTATTAATTCAGGGACACTAACAGACTGAGAATATGCTCTGAATCATATTCATAATACAGCGCTTCATAGGTGACTGACTCCGAACTGAACAGTTCATGTCCATAAGCAAACGATTCATTGATTCAAACAGTGTACTCGCACAAACGTAGGAAACAGGGAGGGTTAACACATTAATAACACATTCATCTAATTACTAAATCCTGCACCAGCTAATTATATCCACACACTGATTAAAACACTGATCCGCTGTTAATGAGCAGGGAGTCATATTGGTAATCGAATGAATAATGAATCACTCATATACATAAAACACTGACTCACACACCGACTCCCGGTGTTCTGAGCTCTGGAGGACGGGGAGGTGCTGAGGCGGTGGTGGTGGGGGGGGGGGATCTGTGTGGTTAAAGAGGGGAACACGGCTCTAAACGGCGCTGATGGTCAGGTCTTTGCAGGTGATTGGACTTCAGCCTGACGGTAAGCAGATTAGAGCCGACGGCCCGAGGATCCATCGTCTCACGGCCAGCACTGAGCGAGCCGATCGATACGCTCGCCGGACGAGTGCAGGACGGCGGGCGAGGGGCCGGCGCATTTGCATCTGCATGAACGCCTCCTGGCCTCTGGGGAGCGCCGGCTGAGGACACGGCCTTCGGTAATGAAGGAACGTGACGTGAAGCTCTGAGCCATTGTTCGGTCCGAGTTCTCCGAGCAGAGGCGATTGGGACGGAGCTTTAATGAGAACCTGATGCATAATGCACCTCACGCACTACCCTCACCCCCACCCTCACCCCCACCCTCACCCTCACCCTCACCCTCACACCCACCCTCACCCTCACCCTCACCCCCACCCTCACCCTCACCCTCACCCTCACCCTCACCCCCACCCTCACCCTCACCCTCACCAACAGCTCCAACATCTCCAACTCACTCATATTTTATTAAACTTACCCAGAGTCCTTCAGCTGAGAAAGGCTCCGTGTCGAGGAGAATGAGGCCTGTGATGGAGCTGCTGTTCTGGTTTTAAAGGAGAACTCAGGACAGAGAAAGCCTTTAATGGGGCGATCAGAGGGACGAGGCTCTGAGGGCTCGCCGCTCGCTCGCAACGTCTCATTTATTCATTTAAAAGAAACAGAAACTCTGATATACATTTACAATAAGGTTAGAGACAACACACACACACACACACACACACACACACACAACACACACACACACACACACAACACACACACACACACATCATTAAAACAGAGAACTGAGTCTTCATGGCCTTCCCTAAACTGTTTCCTACAAGTTTGGAAGCATGAAGTTCTGCAGAATGATCGGTGCTGGATTTATAAACCTGAAACCCGAAACTGTGAGAGTGCAACCTGCATTAACCTGTGCATTCTCTGTGTTTCTCTCTGAGTGTTGAGTGTTTTACTGTGTTTATCTCTGTGTTTCTCTGTGTTTTACTGTGTTTATCTCTGTGTTTCATCTCTGTGTTTTACTGGTTTTATCTCTGTGTTTTACTGTGTTTATCTCTGTGTTTATCGCAGTGTTTATCTCTGTGTTTTTTTTTTATTTTTTACTTTTTCTCTGTTTTTCACTCCGTGTTTCATTGTGTTTTTATCTGTTTCTATGTTTCTTTGTGTGTTTCTCTTTGTTTTTCATGGTTTCTCTGTGTTTCTTTGTGTTTTTCCCTGTGTGTTGCACTGTGTGTCTCTGTGTTTACATTTCTTTGTGTTTATCTGTGTTTCTTTTTTTCACTGTGCATTTCTTTGTTTTTCTCTGTGTGTTTGTGCATTTAACTGTGTGTGTTTCACTATGTTTTCTTGTTTTTCTTTATTTCGCTGTGTGTTTCACTATATTTGTCTCTGTATTTCACTGTGTGTTTCTCTTTGCATTTCACTGCATTTTTCTCTGTGTTTCACTGTGTGTTTGTGTGTTTCTCTGTGTTTCACTGTGTTTCACTGTGTTTCACTGTGTGTTTGTGTTTGTAGTGAGAGCAGACAGTGTGAGTTTGTGTGTCGTATAAATCATCGTATATTTTAACAGATGTGTGAAATCTCTGAACGTTCCATCAGCTCGTCTCCGGTTCGTCTCTGCTGTTAGAATTCAGAGCGTAACGTGAGGTTCATTACAGAACGGGGTGCTAATGCTTTTGACCCTCGCACCGGGTCGTTAGAGGCTCGTTTTAAAATGAACCTTCCGTATTGGGATTAGTGCGGGGTGTGTGTGTGTGTGTGTGTGTGTGGTGTGTGTGGTGGTGGGGGGGGGGGGGGGTGATGGAGCTTAACAGCTTTTGCTTTGTTGTTTCCTGAGATTTACGAGAGCCAACTAAATTAATCACACAGCGAGGAGCTGAACGCAGCACGCCGGCGATGCTAACTGCAGGCCGGATCGAGCGGCGCGCCACTTAGTGGATATATCGCTGTATAAATCAAACCGTGAATTGGCTCTATAGATTTTATGGTTGTGTGTGTGTGTGTGTGTGTGTGTGTGTGTGTGTGTGTGTGTGTACATGTGGCGCCACTGGCTAAAGCATAACAAATCTATTATAGAGTAGAAGCCCAGCGATCTACAGTACAGAACTCAGCACAGTTCACACAGAAAGCTGGCAGCTGCACGTCTGCACCTGCGCTCGGCAGATGGCTGCAGCACCTCCCAAAATAGCTTTAGCATTAGCATTAGCATTTTGTTCACTGCTTTTATTAAGCTTTCTTCATGGCAGGATTTCTGGTTCTGCTGTTCTGCCATCACTCTGTAAACTGCTCAACATTCATTCATTCATTCATTATCTTCTGCTTTATCCTCTATTAGGGTCGCGGGGGGGGGGTTCCCCATGCCCATCCAGGGGAGAACATTTCGGGCACTGGGCAGATACACCCAGGACAGGGCGCCAATCTATCACTGGACACACACTCACTCACACACACACACTCTATATGGGGCAATTTGGAGAACTCAATTGACTTGATCCATGTTTTTGGACTGTGGGAGGAAACCGGAGAACCCGGAGGAAACCCACGCGGACACCGGGAGGACATGGAAACTCCACCCAGATGGGGATTCGAACCGGGAATCCCTAGTGCTGAGAGGAGAACATGCTAAACTTTTAAACTAAACTAAACTAACTAAAGTTATTTTCCGTTAGACGTGTTCACACATCTACAGAAGAAAATTAACAATAAACGTAAAATTCGACTAAAATCACCAAAAATACAGAATAAAGTCGGAGTTATTGTTGAGTTAACGTCAATTAGGAATTTGAACGAGACTCGTATTCAATTGTGGAAACTTTCTACAGAACCAGACCCTCGGTGCGTTGGGTTAATTAAGGTAATAAAGCTAACGAACAGCAGATTTCACGCAATTTTGGAATTACTGCGTGATATAAACAGAGGGCGGCACGGTGGCTTAGTGGTTTAGCATGTTCTCCTCTCAGCGCTGGGGATTCCCGGTTCGAATCCCAATCTGGGTGGAGTTTCCATGTTTCCTCCGGGTTCTCCGGTTTCCTCCCACAGTCCAAAAACATGGATTCAAGTACAGTTGAATTCTCCAAATTGCCCCATATAGTGTGTGTGTGTGTCCAGTGATAGATTGGCGTCCTGTCCTGGGTGTATCTGCCCCATCTCCCCTGGAACCCATGGAAGATAATGGATGGATATAAAGAGGAGGAGCCTGAACCCACTAACGGAACCATGGTTTTGACCTCAGAGCAGGTTCACGGTTGAAGCGGCAGTTCTTGGAACCTAGAACAAGGTTCCCAAACCCGCTGTTTAGGACTGAGGACTGGATGTTTAGACGGATCAGAAAGGTAAACCTCAGACTCTGGGTGAGTGAAGTGGTGGTGATGGGGGGTGGTGTGGGTGGGGGGGGGCTCTCCAAAAATAAGAGCCCTCCACATGAAGAGAAGGGCATTACACCGGATGACGTGAATAATTCAAAAGGAAGATCTTTGTACCAATTACCCCCCCCCCCCCCCCCCCCCCCGTTACCATCACCATCAGTCTGCCCTGGCTTTTAAAGAGAGAGAGAGAGAGAGACAGAGAGAGAGAGAGAGAGAGAGAGAGAGAGAGGGCGAGCGAGAGACAGAGAGAGAGAGAGAGACAGAGAGAGAGAGAGAGAGAGAGAGAGAGGGTGAGCGAGAGACAGAGAGAGAGAGAGACAGAGAGAGAGAGAGAGAGAGAGAGAGAGAGAGAGAGACAGAGAGAGAGAGGGCGAGCGAGAAAGGCAGTGAATGGTGTTAATTACTTGCCTCTGTCTGCTTCCCTCCCGCGGATCCTCTTTCCTGAATGACTCCTGAGTGTTCCTGTTGTTTCCTGTTGTTTGCAGTGTGTGTGTGTGTGTGTGTGTGTGTGTGTGTGTGTGTGTGTGTGTGTGTGTGTGTTCTAATAAAGGTTACAAAGTGTTGATGTTAAAATGTTAATAAAATAATGCTTTACTTTAGTTTTTCACTCCACGTGTCCATCTATAACATAAAGCCGTGATTTAAACATTTTATAAACCATTTAATAAAGCGTGGCAGCACGGTGGCTTAGTGGTTTAGCATGTTCTCCTCTCAGCACTAGGGATTCCCGGTTCGAATCCTCATCTGGGTGAAGTTTCCATGTCCTCCCCGTGTCCGCGTGGGTTTCCTCCTCCGGGTTCTCCGGTTTCCTCCCACAGTCCAAAAACATGGATCAAGTCAATTGAGTTCTGCAAATTGCCCCATATAGAGTGTGTCTGTGTGAGTGAGTGTGTGTCCAGCGATAGATTGGCGTCCTGTCCTGGGTCTATCTGCCCAGCGCCTGAAACGTTCTCCCCTGGATGGGCATGGGGAACCCCCCCGCGACCCTAATAGAGGATAAAGCGGAAGATAATGGATGGATGAATTTAATAAAGCGTTACAAACCTGCTTTAGAAATAAAGTTCAGCTCTGGAACCCGGAACACAGAACACGGAACCCGTGCTACAGACTGCAGAACCAGGTCCCGGGTTCCTTCTTCTATTTCCCACAAAGCCTCACGACAGGAGCAAAGACATTTTTCTTCCTAAAAGTCAGAAGCACAAAAGATTCCAAGAGCTTCAGTGGCGTGGAGCGCCATCCTGCCCCAGGTTCTGCCCCAGGTTCTGCCCCAGGTTCTGCCCCATCACCGTCACAGGCAGGATATACGACCACGCGCTCGTTCTCACAGCCGATGGAACAAAGGAGCCTCAGAGAACAGATCGGAGGCGACGAGCCTCAGTGTAAACCAGTTCTGTAAATGATGTCCTGCACCTGAGTTCTCAAAGCGCTGAGGGTTCAGGGTTCAGGAGGTTTGATGGTAAGGTTCTCATTTACGAGCCACAGAACATCTCCATGGGGTTCCTCTCACGCTGACTTTGTGTCTCTATGTCTTTTCTTTTTGTGCCATTAAGCAGAAAATTTAATTTGCACTCAAAAGCGGGAACCAATCAGCCGGCTCCGCCGGCGGGCGACCTCGGGCTGTCCGGGCAACGAACGGCGGAACGTTCCGTTCATCAGAACCGAGCTCGGCCTTCAAAAGTGTGTGTTGGTTCAACTGAAGGCGTTTCTCGTCCCTGTTATTCAGTTGGTTCTCGTGAACTGAACTCTTTTGAGGTTCTGGAACTAAAGAAGAGAACACGCCATAAATAACCGACACGGTCAAAAGGAACCAACGGCGTTAACAGGAACTCAGCACAGCAGACCTACGGTTCTCGGTTCTCATCAGGGAGGTTCCCACAGAGGGCTTTTCATTCGGCTTGCTCTCTGAAGAAATGCTGATGTGACAAAACCGGTTGCTATAGCAACGTCATCGGTTCTCTCTGTGGTTCCACTTCCTCTGTATGGTTCAGTGAGGGGGTTCCAGGTCTTTCACATGGTTTCTCTGAGGTTCAGTCTGACTTGCGAGCACCTGACAGTCCCATTTGGACCAATCGATACACACCGATCACACAGACGGTTCCACGTGTGCCGTGAGAACACCATCAGTTCTGTTTCTCTTAAAGGTGTGAATGCAAACAGAAAAAATCCCCGGAGGAGACGAAGCTCACGGAGAACAAACAGTTCAACAGAACGCAGCGAGGCGAAGTGATAAT
>JAFMOC010000313.1:230000-237500 GCA_019802505.1 Corydoras sp. C115 | reverse complement strand
AGGCAGTCTTTTAGACTCATCACCAGGGTTCCGTCGGCATCCGTACAGAACGTCCGCCCGCCGGAGAACCCGGGTCGAACCCGTCGGCCCCGGCGCTGAGCTCTGCGGGGAGGGCGCCGCTGTGAGACGTTCTGAGGAGAACTCACTGAGTGGGAGAACGTTGGTGTTCTCAGGGTTCCGGATCTTCTCCACGAATCCAAACCGTATCTTCATTGAAGCCTCCGTTGTGCACAGGAGCAGATCCAGACTGCGGAGAACATGAAAGCATCGCAGGGGCCTCAAAGCCGTGGTTCCTCTGGATTCCCAAAGGGAACTATCCACTGGGGGGAGGGGGTCGTTTCTCCCTCTGCAGGTGGAGTGTGTGGTTCTGATGGGTTCTGACGGGTTCTACAGAGTTTTTTCTGGTAGCACTCTTATAAAGCGAGGCAGGCTCCTGATGCGGATGGTTCTGGAGAACCCGGCACCTGCAGGGACTCGACTCTGATGGGTTCTCTGAAGTAATCCGGCTCGCAGATCAAACGCCCTTTGATGGTTCTGTTTTCTTTATTTTGGTGTGATTCCGTTTCTTGATCTGGATGTTCTGGCGGTGTTGCCGCGCCGTGAGCCGAATGCTGAGCGCGGCGGGACCAAATGCCAGCGAGGATTAGTGTTTAGTTTCTCCGAGATGCATCAGAACCCCGCTGCGTTCCCTCCTCCTCATACAGATGTAATAAAGTTTGGACGTCCGTGCGGTTCCGTTTGTATCATTTATCCGTAAGACTGCAA
Organism: Corydoras sp. C115; assembly: GCA_019802505.1. NCBI lineage: Eukaryota > Metazoa > Chordata > Actinopteri > Siluriformes > Callichthyidae > Corydoras > Corydoras sp. C115. Next base: position 236,735 of record JAFMOC010000313.1, on the reverse strand, counting down.
CGCCACCACGCGCGCACAACCACTGAGCGCCGCGGACGCCACCTGAACGAACCCCCGCCCCGCTACATCACTCACATCACTGCGGAACCCAGAACCAGAACGTCTTTACAATAGAGTTCTACAGACATAAGGAACCGACCTGTAAACTGAAGAACAAACGCGCCAACAACAAATGTCTTCTGAATTCAGAACGGGGGTCACCATGATCAAACAGGGCGGGGGGGGGGTCCTCCCTAAACCACTATCATATGGAGCTGACACACCACCCATCAGTGACATCATCATCATTGCCGTCATCACCACTGTCATCATCATCATCATCATCATCATCATCTTCATCTTCGTCGTCGCCATCATTACCATCATCATCCTTACCATCATTGTCATCATCACCATCTTCGTCACCATCACCATCTTTGCCATCACCAACATCATCATCATTATCATCATCATCAACACCATCTTTGTCATTACCATCATCTTCATCATCATCACCATCACCGTCTTCATCATCATCATCATCATCATCTCGTCTTCATCATCGTCAATTTCAATCAGAAGATTATTTTAGATTTAAAGCGGCACCTCGCTGACCTTTCAGAGACCTTTTCCACCAAAGTAAATGAGTAATAGGTGTGTGTGTGTGTGTGTGTGTGTGTGTGTGTGTGTGTGTGTGTATGTGTGTGTGTGTGAGTGTGTGTGTGGTTGAACTGTACTGTGATTTTCTGAGCCTCAGAGGGAGTGTGATTGAATTACAGGAGGTAATACTCTGAACGAGTCTCAGGAGAGAACATGCTCTATTCACCCGCTCACCGAAACCAATAGGCGTGTAGGTATTTGTGTGTGTGTGTGTGTGAGTATGTGTATGTGTGTGTGTGTGTGTGTGTGTGTGTGTGTGTTTTGAAGACAAGGGCTTACACGGCTGTGGAGCATGTGATATATTGTGATAAAGGACTATACATGCTAATCTATCACATTTTAGCAGATCAATAAACTGAAATGGGATGAAGGCGTATATTTTGTGCGTTGGCGGCGGTGTGACGGAGCGGCGACGGCGTGTGATTTGGGGTTTGTTGGCGGTTGTATCTGGTGTCGGGCGTAAATCCACATGTTGAAGCGATAACCGGCGCTGACGGGGGCGGCACCCTCGTTATTGTGAGGGTAAGCAGCAGTTTGCCAGACTGTCTCAGATAAAAGTCTGTGATTTGGAGCTGGCAGGAAGCGAGGACCGTTTGGGCGCCGCCGCTCCGCCGCTCCGCCGCTCCGCCGCTCCGCCGCCGCCGCCGCCGCGTTTGCATCTCATAAATAAAGAGATGACACGCTCGGGCGTTCCGATGTGCTCCGGTATCTGTGTGCCGAGAGATAAAGCTATTTCAGGCCTGGGTTCGGGCTTAACGAGGCGAGTTAATTCCACCGAGTCGTTAATGATACAAGAAGCGAGCAATAACGGGCAGGTACGCAAACGCACGCGGGATCGTAACGTTAACGCTAACGCTAATTAAAACGCTACGGCCAACAAAGACGCGCCAGGTAATGAGGTCGCCCCGGCCGCCGGGCGGGTTCCGCTCCGCCGTCCGTCCGTCCGTTTACTCAGAACTTCATTTCTACGAACAGGAATCGGAACTCTCACACACACACACACACACACACACACACACACACACACACACACACACACACACGTTCCCAAAAAGCCTGCGGCCTGCAGCCACGCCCCCTCCTGACGCACAAACACGGGAAGATGTGATCAGACGGATGAGGAGGACGTGACGGTATCAGATGGAGTGCGGTTCCTTTGAGTCCACGGCGTGAACCTCGGCGAGGACACCTCGGGTCCCCGTTCCGTCCGTCCGGCTCCAGACGCGTTCTGCAGAACGGGAACAATTTTATTTGGAGAAAAATTAGAGCAGAAAATCTGAAGCAGCAGCGTGTTTGAACGTGTGTGTGTAGTGTGTGTGTGTGTGTGTGTGTGTGTGTGTGTTGTGTGTGTGGCGTGTGTGTGTGGCGTGTGTGTGTGTGGGTGGTGCTGAGCAGTCAGAACTGATTGGTGGTACGAGGACGAGGCGGTGGATTCTGATCAGCATTGTCTCGATGAAAAGAATGCTGAATGTGCGGGGTGTGTGGGGGGGGGGTGGGGTGTGTGTGGGGTGTGTGGGGGGGGGGGGGGAGATGGACGATCTAATTACCCGTTTGTAGATAACGGTTTCCATTCCTGAGCCTTTAAAGTAATTAACAGCAGGTCTTTAACGTTATCGGGATTTGGAAAATGTCACCGTGCCCCTCTGACCAATCAGAACGCTGCTCCAGTCCTGACTCATTAACACTGCAGAACCACAAACTCCACCCACCCAACACCACCAAACCACCATCATCATCAAACACCACCATCATCATCATCATCATCATCTTCATTATCTTCATCTTCTTCTTCATCATCTTCTTCATCATCATCATCATCTTCATCAAACACCACCATCATCTTCATCATCATCATCATCATCAAACACCACCATCATCTTCATTATCATCATCATCATCATCTTCTTCATCATCATCTTGATCAACATCTTGAACATCATCTACATCATCATCTACATCATCATCTTCATCAAACACCATCATCATCTTCATCACCATCATTATCTTAATCACCATCTTCATCATCATCTTCATCATCATCTTGAACATTATCTTCTTCATCAAACACCATCATCTTCTGCATCATCATCATCATTATCATCTTCATCTTGATCATCATCTTTATCTTGATCTTCATCTCGATCATCATCATCTTCATCATCAAACACCACCATTATCTGCCATCATCATCTTCTTCATCTTCATCATCATCATCATCATCATCTGCATCAACATCATCATCTTCTTTATCATCTTCTTCATCATCATCTTCTTTATCATCATCTTCTTCATCTTCATTATCATCATCATCATCTGCATCATCTTCTTCATCTTCTTTATCATCTTCTTCATCATCATCTTCTTTATCATCATCTTCTTCATCTTCATCATCATCATCATCATCATCTGCATCATCATCATCATCTTCTTTATCATCTTCTTCATCATCATCTTCTTTATCATCATCTTCTTCATCTTCATCATCATCTTCATCATCATCATCATCATCATCTTCTTCATCTTCTTTATCATCTTCTTCATCATCATCATCATCAAACACCACCATCATCATCATCATCATCATCTTCATTATCTTCATCTTCTTCTTCATCATCTTCTTCATCATCATCATCATCTTCATCAAACACCACCATCATCTTCATCATCATCTTCATCATCTTCATCAAACACCACCATCATCTTCATTATCATCATCATCATCATCTTCTTCATCATCATCTTGATCAACATCTTGAACATCATCTACATCATCATCTACATCATCATCTTCATCAAACACCATCATCATCTTCATCACCATCATTATCTTAATCACCATCTTCATCATCATCTTCATCATCATCTTGAACATTATCTTCTTCATCAAACACCATCATCTTCTGCATCATCATCATCATTATCATCTTCATCTTGATCATCATCTTTATCTTGATCTTCATCTCGATCATCTTCATCATCATCTTCATCATCAAACACCACCATTATCTGCCATCATCATCTTCTTCATCTTCATCATCATCATCTGCATCATCATCATCTTCTTTATCATCATCTTCTTCATCTTCATCATCATCATCATCATCATCTTCTTTATCATCTTCTTCATCATCATCTTCTTTATCATCATCTTCTTCATCTTCATCATCATCATCATCATCATCTGCATCATCATCATCATCTTCTTTATCATCTTCTTCATCATCATCTTCTTTATCATCATCTTCTTCATCTTCATCATCATCTTCATCATCATCATCATCATCATCTTCTTCATCTTCTTTATCATCTTCTTCATCATCATCTTCTTTATCATCATCTCATCATCATCTTCATCATCTCTGCATCATCATCTTCATCATCATCATCTCTCTGCACACGATCAGAACAGACGGGTTGATTCAGCGGCAGGCCGTCAGAAGCCCACAGCGTTCCTCAGATGGGGTTCCGGTGCGGCGGGACGATTGAGACGTTGGGGACGTCCGTCCAGCGGAACCTTATTTTAGAAGCTCGGGTTCCTCGGGGAGCAGGTTCCGTTCTCCTGCAGCTCCGCTCTGAAGTTCCTGAGAGCTCCGGAGAAAGATGGAGGCTTAATAAACTCTTTCTGTGTGTACACAGTGAAGTGACAAAGTCATGGCGCTCCCCCCCCCCCACCCCCCTCACACCCCCCTCACACCCCCCCACCCCACGGGTACCTTCTGTCAGCACATTAACCGGCGAGCTAACAACCTCGCTGTGCCTCGCCCAACGCGGATTTGGCAGGTAGGACGCGGAACCTGGCTCAGCTGCTTCTGAAGACGCGGCGTCCATCACAAAGAGGCTGCTGCATAGAGAGGAATCCGGCGGGGGGGGTGGGGGGGGGGGGTGATGTGTGATGATGAACGCAGTCACATCTCAAGGCAGCGCGCCGCCGCTTTCTGTCGCTTATTCCATCAAAGTGAACGATTCCTGATTTCCAGAGTTCAGACACGTGAATGACGTGTGCGTCAGCGTCGCGGGCGGTCGCCATGGCAACGGCTCGGCGACGGCCAGAAGAATGGCTTCATTATTTTACGGTATACACGGTTCAGAACATCTACAACGGTGGAACTGATGAAGAACACAATGAGCGCACAGACACAGGGGGGGGGGGGGGGGGGGGGGGGGGGGTGATGTAGGCCTAATAAAGTGGCCGGTCAGAGTATTATGGGATGTTCTTTGTGAGGGAGCTCAGTTCTGTTAAAATAGAGATCCGGAGCGGAGAGATTTAAGGAAACGCCTAAAGGAATTCATTCCTAAATAAAATGTCCAAAAGCAATTAAATAACACACACACACACACACCCACACACACACACACACAACACACACACACACACACACACACATAAATACACACTCCTAATCTCCATCTGCAGGTAGTTTCAGTTCCAGATGTGAGTGTGTGCAGTACGGAAATTACTTTCTTTGTTTATATGCTAAATGTGTGTGTGTGTGTGTGTGTGTGTGTGTGTGTGTGTGTGTGTGTGTGTGTGTGTGTGTGTGTGCGTGTGTGTGTGTATAAACTGCACCAGTGCCGGAACCCATTGAGACAGCACAGGCTCTAAAATGGGTCGATGATTTATGTGCTTTTGCTGGCGGCTTAAAAATGGAGGTTAGCCTGCAGTATGTGTGTGTGTATGTGTGTGTGTGTGTGTGTGTGTGTGTGTGTGTGTGTGTGTGTGCGCGTGTGTGTGTATGTGTGTGTATGTGTCTTTGAGTCTGTGGTGCTGATGTAACACGTTTGTGCCCCGGGCAGTTGAACAGGTGAAATCAAAACTTTCCAGTGTTAGTTACTACATCAGTGTACTGTGTGTGTGTGTGTGTGTGTGTGTGTGTGTGTGTGTATACATGTGATCATGTGTGTGTAGGTATGTGTGTGTGTGTATATATATGTGTGTGTGTGTGTGTGTATACATCTGTGAGCATGTGTGTGTGTAAGAAGATTAAATGTAAAATGTCCATTGTTAGTCTCTACATCAGTGTACTTACTGTGTCGGTGTGTGCACATGTTTGTGTATATATGTGTGTGTGTGTGTGTGTGTGTGTGTGTGTGTGTGTGAGAAGAGGCTTCAGCTTAAATGTGAAATGTTCATGGCTCTGATTATACTATATATATATTTTACACAAAAACATCTTAGGGATTAAAGTGAAATGTGCTTTCATCTTTTTTACATTGTGTGTGTGTGTATGTGTGTACGTGTGTGTGTGTTTGTGTGTGTGTGTGTGTATGTGTGTGTGCGTGTGTGTGCATGTGTGTGTGTGCGTGTTCTTGCATCAAACACATTGTGGGGACTACAAATTTGTAATGACTGAAGTTTGGGGGGAAACATCTCGATGGATGGAAATAAATGAAGATCAGATAAAGTTCCCACAATGTACGATGTGTGTGTGTGTGTGTGTGTGTGTGTGTGTGCGTGTGTGTCTTTGATGTGCTGCTGGTTTAAACACTGCTCTTTAAACCTGTTCTTTGAGGAGCATTAGCACCCTGACAGTGGAGAGGAGGTGGAGGATTCGCAGCTCTGCAGACGTCTGAATATTTACGGTTGCGGTGTTATTAGGGTTCTATTAAAGTTCCATAGAACCAATGCTAAATGACATTCCTAATTAAGTAATAACTTGCCCCACAGAGCAGAAGGTTGTTGGTTCAAGGCTGGGGTTCGATCCCAGGTCCTGTACAGTATGATGTGGATGGGGGAGTTTGATGAACGCGGGTTCTATATGCCGAAATGCGAATGATGAAGGATGTTGTTTATATTTAAAGAGCCTGGGTCTGTCGGGAAGCGTAATGTGAAAACGTCCATTCAAATGAATTACAGTGTGTCACGGTTATTCAGAATAACGAGGTGAAAGCCCATCATCCGGCGAGACGGGGGGGACGTCTCCAGACAAACGCATCTGCGTCTGACTCCATTCTGAACGACAGACTTTTAAATAATCAGCATCAGCTGAGCCAAATGTTCTATTTGCTTTGAATAAATAATGAAATATGAGCCGCGTTATTTGTGAGTCTCTTAGTCGTGCCGACTTCAGGACGTGCAGATATTGAGTTCTGCCATAA
>JAFMOC010000313.1:197500-222500 GCA_019802505.1 Corydoras sp. C115 | reverse complement strand
TCTGATTTATCCCCTGTGTGTGTGTGTGTGAGTGTGAGTGTGAGTGTGTGTGTGTGAGTGTGAGTGTGTGTGTCGTCTGAAGGTTCGGCTGCGCTGACACACCGACGGGAAGCGAGAGGTAGAGTCTGACTCACGCGGGATGAGCGCACGCTTCTTCATCTTCTGCCAGAACGATTTCCCTGAACGACGTTCTCATAATCCGGCGAGCGAGGCGCTCGGGATGAGAACCTGCCTCCGGTCATCTGCTGCGGGAGAACCTGCAAAATATACACAATTATAAAATATTAACAAAAGTTAATATTATTCATTCATCCATCCATCATCCTCCGCTTCATCCTCTATTAGGGCCGCGCGCGTGGAGGAGGGGGGGGGGGGGTTCCCCATGTCCATCCAGGGGAGAACGTTTCGGGCGCTGGGCAGATACACCCAGGACAGGGGGGCAATCTATCACTAGACACACACTCACTCACACACACACTCTAAATGGGGCAATTTGGAGAATTCAATTGACTTGATCCATGTTTTTGGACTGTGGGAGGAAACCGGAGAACCCGGAGGAAACCCACACGGACACGGGGAGAACATGCCAACTCCAGCCAGATGGGGATTCGGGAATCCCTAGTGCTGAGAGGAGAACATGCCAAACCTCTAAGCCACCGTGCTAAGTTAATATTAATGCAACAAAAAATAAAAAATTCCTAGAGGTTGGCATGTTCTCCTCTCAGGTTCAAAATCCGATCTGGGTGAGAGTTTGCATGTTCTCCCCGTGTCCATGTGGGTTTCCACTGGGTTCTCAGGTTTCCTCACACAATCTAAAAACGTGGATTAAAGGTAAATTAAAAGCTCTAGGTTGCCCCATATAGTGCGTGTGTGTGAGGGTTTGGTTGCCCAGTGGTTCAGGTGTTGGTCTGTCAGTCTGAAGGTTGTGGGTTCAAATCTCAGGTCCACTGAAGACCCACATTACTCCAGGGGGCGCTGTGTTTAACCCTGTGTGTGTCTCTGTGAGTGAGTGAGCGTCCTCTCCAACGCTCAAAATGTTCTCCTCTGGATGGACATGGGGAACCCCCCCCCTCCCTTGACCCTAATAGAGGATAAAGTGAGAGATAATGACTGAATGAATGTACAGAACCACATTATGACATCATCAGGAGGCATGGGACTGATGGTGGTTCTGGTTCTAAGCAGACTGTAGCGGAGCTCTAACCTGAACCCAGTGTGTGTGTGTGTGTTTGTGGGGGGGGGGTTCTCCTCACGGTTCTGTTATCGATCTGGGACGTTCTGTAATGCCGGGGGTTAAAGCGGGGACTGGTCACGGTCGTTAGAGCTCATGGCGGCTCTGGTTGGTGATGAAGGTGTTTGTGCCGGTGACGGGTCGATGCCTCTCATCTCTGTATTTTACCAAAAGCCTTTAGCATCGAGCGGCCGTAATGGACGCGAGGTCCGGCCCTCTGCCGTCCACCCGCGCAGCGTCCGAGTGCGCGATCAATAATGTATAAACGCCGCGCTCGCTAAGAAGCATCAATCACCTGAAGCAGCCTGAACGCCCGATCGTAAAGGATGAGGGCGTGTCCAGCACCGATGGGCTGATGGGGTCACTTAAAAATAAACCAGTCCATAAATCAATCACATCAAATCTGAGGACTCATGTTCATACATCACGCACAGATACGGAGAGAACATACCAAACACCTCACGGCTGGCCATCAGGCCCACGCTGCTGATTACACACGGTTTGTTTCATTTATAACATTATAACACTAAAACAGGAAGTGTGTTAAAAAAAACAAAGAAACAGACAGGAAACGCAGTGTGTAATTAACTTCAATTAAATTCTAATTAAGAGAATTCAAACAGGAAACAGAAGATTGACGAGTTTGATGTGAATCTTTGATCTCAGCATCATTAAACATTTTAAAGGAACTTTAAACCCTCAGAAGATTCCAGAACATGAGCCTCTGAACTGATGCACAGATACAGTGAAGACACGGCACAACCACAGCCACGGCACAACTACAGCACAGCCACAGCAAAACCACAGCACAGCACAACCACAGCCACGGCACAACTACAGCACAGCCACAGCAAAACCACAGCACAACCACAACGGCACAACCACAGCACAGCACAACCACAGCCACAGCACAACCACAGCCATGGCACAACTACAGCACAGCCACAGCAAAATCACAGCACAACCACAGCACAACCACAGCAGTCACAACCACAGCACAGCACAACTACAACCACAGCACAGCACAGCCACAGCACAGCACAACCACAGCCATGGCACAACTACAGCACAGCCACAGCAAAACCACAGCACAGCCACAGCAGTCACAACCACAGCACAGCCACAGCACAACTACAACCACAGCACAGCACAGCAGAGCACAACCACAGCCACAGCACAACCACAGCACAACCACAGCACAGCCACAGAACCACCAAAGCACAGCCACAGCACCACCACAGCACAGCCACAGCACCTCCACAACACAGCCACAGCACAACCACAGCACAGCACAGCACAGCCACAGCACCACCACAGCACAGCCATAGCACAGCGACAGCACAACCACAGCCATAGCACAGCCATAGCACAGCCACAGCACAACCACAGCACAGCCATAGCACAGCCACAGCACAACCACAGCACAGCCACAGCACAGCCACAGCACAGCCACAGCACAGCCACAGCACAGCACAGCCACAGCACAGTACAACCACAGCACAGCCATAGCACAGCCATAGCACAGCGACAGCACAACCACAGCACAACCACAGCAAAGCCATAGCACAGCGACAGCACAGCCACAGCACAACCACAGCACAACCACAGCACAGCCATAGCACAGCCACAGCACAGCCATAGCACAGCCACAGCACAACCACAGCACAGCCATAGCACAGCCACAGTACAACCACAGCACAGCCATAGCACAGCCACAGCACAGCCATAGCACAGCCATAGCACAGCCACAGCACAGCCACAGCACAGCCATAGCACAGCCATAGCACAGCGACAGCACAACCACAGCACAGCCATAGCACAGCCACAGCACAGCCACAGCACAGCCATAGCACAGCGACAGCACAACCACAGCACAGCGACAGCACAACCACAGCACAGCCTGAAAAGTGAATCAACTACTGAGTCATGAGTGAAGAATCATTTAGAAGCCATGTACTTCTGCATCACACTACAGACCTTGGGAAAGTTTTTTTGTGTGTGTGTGTGTGTGTGTGTGTGTGGTAAATGTGTGTGTGTGTGTGAATATGTGTGCGCGTGTGTGTGTAAGTGTGTGAATATGTGTGTGGTAAGTGTGTGTGTGTGTGTGTGTGTGTGTGTGTGTGTGTGAATATGTGTGTGTGGTAAATGTGTGTGTGTGTGTGAATATGTGTGTGTGTGTGTGTGTGTGTGTGTGTGTGAATATATGTGTGTGTGGTAAATGTGTGTGTGTGTGTGAATATGTGTGTGTGTGTGTGTGTGTGTGTGTGTAAGTGTGTGAATATGTGTGTGGTAAGTGTGTGTGTGTGTGTGTGTGTGTGTGTGTGTGTGTGTGTGAATATGTGTGTGTGTGTCCTGTGCTGCTCTATTTCTCCCTTATGAGCGAGTGCAGATTTATTCGAGGCCACTTGAATCCTAATGAAATCTTGAGAAATGTTGCAGTGCGTCGAGTCCTAATTAAAGTCTGTGTGTGTGAGCGTGTGTGTGTGTGTGTGTGAGCGTGTGTGTGTGAGTGTGTGTGTGTGTGTGTGTGTGTGTGAGTGTGTGTGTGTGTGTGTGTGTGTGTGTGTGTGACAGAGAGAGAGGGTGCGAGCGAGAGCGAGGTGGTCATGAAGGAGCTGATTAATCAGACATGTGGTGTTGTGAGGACCATAATGGACTGCAGGGGGACAGAGGACGGCCGGATCGATGCGGTCCTCGTTTCCTCAGCTTAGAACCTCAGCTTAGAACCTCACATCGCTGCAGCAGAAGTTTGTGAACCGCCGAAAATCCTGCGCGAGGAACGTGTGCTAATTTATTCCTGATTTAATTCTCTCACAGGCCACGCCCCTCTGACACAGCATCCATCCATTATCCTCAGCTTCATCCTCTATTAGGGGCACGGGGGGGGGGTTCCACATGTCCATCCCGGGGAGAACGTTTCGGGCGCTGGGCAGATACACCCAGGACAGGGGGGCAATCTATCACTGGACACACACACACTCACACACACACACTCTATATGGGGCAATTTGGAGAACTCAATTGACCTTGATCCATGTTTTTGGACTGTGGGAGGAAACCGGAGAACCCGGAGGAAACCCACGCGGACACGGGGAGAACATGGAAACTCCACCCAGATGGGGATTCGAACTGGCAATCCCTAGAGCTGAGAGGAGAACATGCCAAACCCACCCTGCCGCCTCACAGTATGTTATGATGTAATTATGATGTGCTGACATTCAGAAGCTGCAGAAACACCCCTCAGAGTTCCATGACCCTCAAATGAGAGACACCAGACGGCGGGGACACGTTCTCTCTGCAGAACCTCGGACAGCGCGGTGCCGGCGTCTCTGCAGAACCTCGGACAGCGCGGTGCCGGCGTCTCTGCGGTGTGTGTGGAACTCCAGCGTCTGCTTTATAGTCGGATCTGAAATGTCACGGCGTCTGCGGCGCTCGTCCACCGAGACCTGATGTTTATCTGCAGCCTGTCAGTCCACCGCGTCCCGAACACCACACTGAATATAAACACCGGGCCTCGTCCCGAACACCACGCTGAATATAAACACCGGGCCTCGTCCCAAACACCACGCTGAATATAAACACCGGGCCTCGTCCCGAACACCACACTGAATATAAACACCGGGCCTCGTCCCAAACACCACGCTGAATATAAACACCGGGCCTCGTCCCGAACACCACGCTGAATATAAACACCGGGCCGTGTCCCGAACACCACGCTGAATATAAACACCAGGCCTCGTCCCAAACACCACGCTGAATATAAACACCGGGCCGCGTCCCGAACACCACGCTGAATATAAACACCGGGCCTCGTCCCGAACACCACGCTGAATATAAACACCGGGCCTCGTCCCAAACACCACGCTGAATATAAACACCGGGCCTCGTCCCGAACACCACACTGAATATAAACACCGGGCCTCGTCCCGAACACCACACTGAATATAAACACCGGGCCTCGTCCCAAACACCACGCTGAATATAAACACCGGGCCTCGTCCCGAACACCACGCTGAATATAAACACCGGGCCTCGTCCCGAACACCACGCTGAATATAAACACCGGGCCTCGTCCCAAACACCACGCTGAATATAAACACCGGGCCTCGTCCCGAACACCACGCTGAATATAAACACCGGGCCTCGTCCCGAACACCACACTGAATATAAACACCGGGCCTCGTCCCGAACACCACACTGAATATAAACACCGGGCCTCGTCCCGAACACCACACTGAATATAAACACCGGGCCTCGTCCCGAACACCACGCTGAATATAAAACCGGGCCGCGTCCCGAACACCACACTGAATATAAACACCGGGCCTCGTCCCGAACACCACGCTGAATATAAACACCGGGCCTCGTCCCGAACACCACGCTGAATATAAACACCGGGCCTCGTCCCAAACACCACGCTGAATATAAACACCGGGCCTCGTCCCGAACACCACGCTGAATATAAACACCGGGCCTCGTCCCAAACACCACGCTGAATATAAACACCGGGCCTGTCCCGAACACCACGCTGAATATAAACACCAGGCCTCGTCCCAAACACCACGCTGAATATAAACACCGGGCCGCGTCCCGAACACCACGCTGAATATAAACACCGGGCCTCGTCCCAAACACCACGCTGAATATAAACACCGGGCCTCGTCCCGAACACCACGCTGAATATAAACACCGGGCTTCGTCCCAAACACCAGGCTGAATATAAACACCAGGCCTCGTCCCGAACACCACACTGAATATAAACACCGGGCCTCGTCCCAAACACCACGCTGAATATAAACACCGGGCCGTGTCCCGAACACCACGCTGAATATAAACACCAGGCCTCGTCCCAAACACCACGCTGAATATAAACACCCGGCTGCGTCCCAAACACCACGCTGAATATAAACACCGGGCCTCGTCCCGAACACCACGCTGAATATAAACACCGGGCTGCGTCCCAAACACCACGCTGAATATAAACACCGGGCCTCGTCCCGAACACCACGCTGAATATAAACACCGGGCCTCGTCCCGAACACCACACTGAATATAAACACCGGGCTGCGTCCCAAACACCACGCTGAATATAAACACCGGGCTGCGTCCCAAACACCACGCTGAATATAAACACCGGGCCTCGTCCCGAACACCACGCTGAATATAAACACCGGGCCTCGTCCCGAACACCACGCTAATACAAACACCGGGCCTCGTCCCGAACACCACGCTGAATATAAACACCGGGCCGTGTCCCGAACACCACGCTGAATATAAACACCGGGCCTCGTCCCGAACACCACGCTGAATATAAACACCGGGCCTCGTCCCGAACACCACGCTGAATATAAACACCGGGCCGCGTCCCGAACACCACGCTGAATATAAACACCGGGCCTCGTCCCAAACACCACGCTGAATATAAACACCGGGCCTCGTCCCGAACACCACGCTGAATATAAACACCGGGCCTCGTCCCGAACACCACACTGAATATAAACACCGGGCCTCGTCCCGAACACCACGCTGAATATAAACACCGGGCCTCGTCCCGAAACACCACGCTGAATATAAACACCGGGCCTCGTCCCGAACACCACGCTGAATATAAACACCGGGCCTCGTCCCGAACACCACGCTGAATATAAACACCGGGCCTCGTCCCGAAACACCACGCTGAATATAAACACCGGGCCTCGTCCCGAACACCACGCTGAATATAAACACCGGGCCTCGTCCCGAACACCACACTGAATATAAACACCGGGCCTCGTCCCGAACACCACACTGAATATAAACACCGGGCCTCGTCCCGAACACCACACTGAATATAAACACCGGGCCTCGTCCCGAACACCACGCTGAATATAAACACCGGGCCGCGTCCCGAACACCACACTGAATATAAACACCGGGCCTCGTCCCGAACACCACGCTGAATATAAACACCGGGCCTCGTCCCAAACACCACGCTGAATATAAACACCGGGCCTCGTCCCGAACACCACGCTGAATATAAACACCGGGCCTCGTCCCAAACACCACGCTGAATATAAACACCGGGCCGTGTCCCGAACACCACGCTGAATATAAACACCAGGCCTCGTCCCAAACACCACGCTGAATATAAACACCGGGCCGCGTCCCGAACACCACGCTGAATATAAACACCGGGCCTCGTCCCAAACACCACGCTGAATATAAACACCGGGCCTCGTCCCGAACACCACGCTGAATATAAACACCGGGCTTCGTCCCAAACACCAGGCTGAATATAAACACCAGGCCTCGTCCCGAACACCACACTGAATATAAACACCGGGCCTCGTCCCAAACACCACGCTGAATATAAACACCGGGCCTCGTCCCGAACACCACGCTGAATATAAACACCAGGCCTCGTCCCAAACACCACGCTGAATATAAACACCCGGCTGCGTCCCAAACACCACGCTGAATATAAACACCGGGCCTCGTCCCGAACACCACGCTGAATATAAACACCGGGCTGCGTCCCAAACACCACGCTGAATATAAACACCGGGCCTCGTCCCGAACACCACGCTGAATATAAACACCGGGCCTCGTCCCGAACACCACACTGAATATAAACACCGGGCTGCGTCCCAAACACCACGCTGAATATAAACACCGGGCTGCGTCCCAAACACCAAGCTGAATATAAACACCAGGCCGCGTCCCAAACACCACGCTGAATATAAACACCGGGCCTCGTCCCGAACACCACGCTGAATATAAACACCGGGCCGCGTCCTGAATGCCCCCCTCCGAGAACCACGACTTCAGAACTAACGAGAGGAACGACGAGGTGCGAGGATCACAGACAGTGTGTTATGTTTGTGTGTGTGTGTATAACTGTGTATTTGTGTGTGTGTGTGTGTGTGTATGTATATGTATGTGTGTGTATATGTGTGAGTAAGTGTGTGTGTGTGTGTGTGTGTGAGTATGTGTGTATGAGTGTGTATGTGTGTGTGTGTGTGTGTGTGTGTGTGTAAATTGTCCTCACTCAGCTGGACTCTTATCAGTTCCTGTCTCAGTTCTTTTTCATGCAGATTGGTTCCTGTTCGTGACATTTCGTCTCTAATCAGAACTCCGGAGCTGCTGAGTCGCGACTCGGTGACTCCGTATCGATTCGTCGTTATTGATCCTCAGATGAATTAAATCAATCAAACCCATTTAATTAATCTCATTGAAAGCAGACCATCATCACTCATCACACGTCATTAATAACAGTGTGTGTGTGTGAGTGTGTGTGTGTGTGTGTGTGTGTGTGTGTGTGTGTGTGTGGTTCCAGCACACTCACACCTCCACCTCATGTCACATGTTCCGTGCCGCAGCGCTCGGGCCCCTGTGCGGGGTGTGTGTTGGTACCTGGACGGCGGTGAGCATGGTGAAGGGTCAGCGCGGTCTCCGTGGTGACGTGTTCTCTGGATCTGGACGCACATCTGGTGCAGATCTCTGTGTAAACACAGCTGGTGTCCCGGCGGCGGGCGGGGGGCGCGGGCTGCACCGGGCGGGCGGGCGGGCGGGCACAATCAAATGCCAGACGAAATGTCAAGACGTCCGGGGGCCAGGAGCGGGAGAGGACTCATAACATCAGCAAACATCCCCGCCCTGCTGGAGAGGACCCGTCCACAGGGGGGGGCTGATGAGGGCCGGGGGGGGGGGGGGGGGGGGCAGACAGATGTTTACACTGAACTGTGTAATGATGAGGATGATGATCCACAGATACAGACTGCAGCAAGTGTGGAGTGGGGCGAGGGGGGGGAGGGGGTGGAGGGAGTGGAGTGGGGCGAGGGGGGGGGTGGAGGGGGTGGAGTTGGGCGATGGGCTAAAATGTGGCGAGGGAGTGGAGGAGGTGGAGGGCGTGGAGTGGGGCGAGGGGGTGAAGTGTGGCGAGGGGGTGGAGGATATTATTGGATGCTGAATTTCAACATTTATATAATAACCTATAGAGCGGGACAGTGGTGTAGTGGATTAGCATGTTCTCCTCTCAGCACTGGGGATCCACATTCGTATCCCAATCTGGGTGGAGTTTGCATGTTCTCCCCGTGTCCATGTGGGTTTCCTCCGGGTTCTCCGGTTTCCTCCCACAGTCCAAAAACATGGATTTAAGGTAAATTAAATGCTCTAAATTGCCCCATATAGAGTGTGTCTGTGTGAATGAATGAATGAAGAATTAGATAAACTTAATTATGGAATCAGTTCTTTGATGTCACAATGTTTCTATATTATTCATTGTTATGTTTACAGGGATATTAAAGCCTATCCCAGCTCTAAAGGTTCTATACAGGACCGGTCACTAGCAGGTCTTTGTTCTTGATGTCTGTCTCTCTGTTCATTCTGATTATTATTATTATTATTATTATTATCTATATGTTATTATTATTTTTAATGACTATTATTATACATGGCGGCACGGTGGCTTAGTGGTTTAGCATGTTCTCCTCTCAGCACTGGGGATTCCCGGTTCGAATCCCAAACTGGATGGAGTTTCCATGTTCTCCCCATGTCCGCGTGGGTTTCCTCCGGGTTCTCCGGTTTCCTCCCACAGTCCAAAAACATGGATCAAGGTCAATTGAGTTCTCCAAATTGCCCCAATATAGAGTGTGTGTGTCTGTGTGAGTGTGTGCCCAGCGATAGATTGGCGTCCTGTCCTGGGTGTATCTGCCCAGCGCCCGAAACGTTCTCCCCTGGATGGGCATGGGGGAACCCCCCCCTTATCCTTTTACTTAGGATAAAGTGGAAGATAATGGATGAATGAATGAATGTTATTTTGTTATGATTATTATTATTGTTATTATTATTTTTAATTATTATTATATACGTTATTGTTATTATGATGATGATGATGATGATGATGACAATGACGATATCTGTTATTATTGTTATGATGATGATGATGATGATGATGATGATTATATATGTTATGAATATGATGATGATGATATTTGTTATTATTTTTATGATGATGATGATGATGATGAATGTCGTGGGTCTGATGGTACCTTCAGAACGTGGGCAGCGCTGACCGAGCGTCTCATCCTGGACTGAACTTGATGAACTCAGCAACAATAAAGTGACTGCAGTGAAAGTGGCGCGGGTTCTTCAGAGGACCGGACGGCGGTGAGGTCGGCGGGAGCAGGAGCAGCAAACATTTCATTTTGGGAGTTCATTCTGCAAAAGAGGAGGTTAAGGAAGGTCGAGCCGCAAAGATATTTACTTTATTTATCAAAACCGAGAGCAAGTGGAACGGCGGCAGGGTTCGAAATGATCTGAGGAACCTGAACGTTCTGTATCTGCATGACCTGCGCTAATGAACGGGACGCGGCCTCATCTGATGGGAGGGGAACCGCCGGACGCCTCCTCTATCTGATGGGATGACCCGGACCCGGAGCCGGACCGTCGGTCTGTGGGCTGATTGCGATCTCCACGTTCTGTTGTCTGGAGGATCTTCGGCTCAGGGTTCCGTCCATCGGACTCGGACGTCAGACGGAGAAAACGGCGCTGTCGCCTTCGTTTCGGTTAACAGACTCTAACGAGATCCTGCACCGAACAACGTCTGATTTAATAACAACAACCGGCTTTAAAACATCAATAAACCTTCAGATAACCAACTCACAACCCATTCACAACCACACTGATCATACACACAACTATACACAACCATACGGCTGTACACAATTAAAACATAACCACAATGCCGATACGTAACTGATATGTAACCTATACGTAACAATGGTGCCGATACCTAACCACTAGGTAACTGATACGTAAACTATACGTAACCATGGTGCCGTTACATAACCGATACGTAACTGATACTTAACCAATACATAACTGATACGTAACCTATACGTAAACTATACGTATCTGATACGTAACCTATACGTAACAATGGTGCCGATACCTAACCACTAGGTAACTGATACGTAACCTATACGTAAACTATACGTATCTGATACGTAACCTATACGTAACAATGGTGCCGATACCTAACCACTAGGTAACTGATACGTAACCTATACGTAACCATGGTGCCGTTACATAAACGATACGTAACTGATACTTAACCACTAAGTAACTGATACGTAACCTATACGTAAACTATACGTATCTGATACGTAACCTATACGTAACAATGGTGCCGATACCTAACCACTAGGTAACTGATACGTAACCTATACGTAACCATGGTGCCGTTACATAACCGATACGTAACTGATACTTAACCAATACATAACTGATACGTAACCTATACGTAAACTATACGTATCTGATACGTAACCTATACGTAACAATGGTGCCGATACCTAACCACTAGGTAACTGATACGTAACCTATACGTAAACTATACGTATCTGATACGTAACCTATACGTAACAATGGTGCCGATACCTAACCACTAGGTAACTGATACGTAACCTATACGTAACCATGGTGCCGTTACATAAACGATACGTAACTGATACTTAACCACTAAGTAACTGATACGTAACCTATACGTAAACTATACGTATCTGATACGTAACCTATACGTAACAATGGTGCCGATACCTAACCACTAGGTAACTGATACGTAAACTATACGTAACCATGGTGCCGTTACATAACCGATACGTAACTGATACTTAACCAATACATAACTGATACGTAACCTATACGTAAACTATACGTATCTGATACGTAACTTATACGTAAACTATACGTATCTGATACGTAACCTATACTTAACAATGGTGCCAGTACATAACCGATACGTAACTGATACTTAACCACTAAGTAACTGATACGTAACCTATACGTAACCATGGTGCCGATACGTAACCGATACGTAACTGATACTTAACCAATACATAACTGATACGTAACCTATACGTAAACTATACGTATCTGATACGTAACCTATACTTAACAATGTTGCCAGTACATAACCGATACGTAATTGATACTTAACCACTAAGTAACTGATACGTAACCTATACGTAACCATGGTGCCGATACGTAACCGATACGTAACTGATACGTAACCGATCGGTGTCCACAGTGCAGTACGGTGGAGCTGCAGGTAGTGCTTCACCCTCACAGTCAGAAGGTCCTGGGTTTGATTTCTGGGTCGGGTGAGCACAGCCCCCCCCTTTGAGGTACTACATAGCTAAACAGGAAATGGGCCTTCCCCAAACTGTTGGAACGTCAGAAGCCTCCTCAGTGATTATGAAGCTGTCCCAACACTTTTGCTCACGTCCTGTTCGGGTTCTAGATGATGTTCCACTGAAGGGTCGCGCTCATGGTGCCCTAAAAAAAGAACGCCAGCCTCAACAGCAGCTCTGGGATGAATCGGAACATTGAGTGTGAGTCAGTCCAGTCCATGGTCTAGCTCGGGTTCCGCAGGTTCTCACGGCTGTAATGAGAACGCAGCGGGTCCCTCTGCTGTCGTTATGGTAGCGGTGCTAACAGGGTTCCGTTATCGGTCAACCGCACGGCGGCGGCGGCGTTTGGGATTCGTGGTGACGCTGAGCTCCGAGCTGGACGTTCTCTGAACCCCCCCCCCCGCTCTTTGTTCTGGCCGCGCATCAGCGTCAGACGTCTGCGGAACGTCGGAGACGGATCCGTCTGCGCCGCGGCGAATGGGAACGGACACTTTAATCAAGACTTTAAACGGCTCGGCCTCTCCGGCTCAAACACGCAGAATTGATTCGCCCGTCCGGATTGAACCGGCCGCCGCCGAGACGGAGACGGACGGAACGCTCCACATATTGACACGGAGACGTCTCTGTCTCCCGAGGAACCGGAGAACCTCGGCACGTCAACGGCGGACGTCAAAACATTTAGCTTCCATTTTCTCTTAATGCGGTCCGAATGCCGCGAGAGCGCTCTCGCACCGGCAGCCGGAACACCCAACCAGGTTCTCCAAAACACAGAGACATGGTCCTCAGGTTTACCTGTAGATGAAGGAGAACCGTAGGTTCAATGTTCTGTATGGAGGAGGAGGACCTGCGGGTCACCAACAGAACAGTACTGTATGGGTGTAGTATGTGAACTGGGTGCAGTATGGGTACGGGGGGTTCCCCATGCCCATCCGGGGAGAACGTTTCGGGCGCTGGGCAGATACACCCAGGACAGGGGGGCAATCTATCTCTGCGCACTCACTCACACGTCATTCACACGTCTCCACACGTCGTCTCCACATGTCTCCACTCATCTCCACACGTCTCCACACGTCTCCACTCGTCTCCACTCGTCTCCACTCGTCTCCACTCGTCTCCAAACATCTCCACTTGTCTCCACACTTCTCCACACGTCTCCACTTGTCTCCACTCATCTCCACTCGTCTCCACACGTCTCCACACGTCTCCACTCGTCTCCACACATCTCCACACGTCTCCACACGTC
Organism: Corydoras sp. C115; assembly: GCA_019802505.1. Classification (NCBI taxonomy): domain Eukaryota; kingdom Metazoa; phylum Chordata; class Actinopteri; order Siluriformes; family Callichthyidae; genus Corydoras; species Corydoras sp. C115. The sequence continues at coordinate 208,855 of JAFMOC010000313.1, read as the reverse complement.
TCCACTTATCTCCACTTGTCTCCACACATCTCCACTTGTCTCCACACTTCTCCACACGTCTCCACTTGTCTCCACTCATCTCCACTCGTCTCCACACGTCTCCACACGTCTCCACTCGTCTCCACACGTCTCCACACGTCTCCACTCATCTCTACACGTCTCCACACGTCTCCACACGTCTCCACACGTCTCCACTCATCTCCACACATCTCCACACATCTCCACTTGTCTCCACACGTCTCGACACGTCTCCACTTGCCTCCACTCATCTCCACACGTCAGCATACGTCTCCACACATCTCCACACATCTCCACACGTCTCCACTCCTCTCCACACGTCTGCACTCGTCTCCACACGTCTCCACACGTCTCCACACGTCTCCACTCATCTCCACACGTCTCCACACGTCTCCACTCATCTCCACACGTCTCCACACGTCTCCACTCATCTCCACACGTCTCCACACGTCTCCACACGTCTCCACTCGTCTCCACACGTCTCCACACGTCTCCACACGTCTCCACACGTCTCCACACGTCTCCACTCATCTCCACACGTCTCCACACATCTCCACACGTCTCCACTCATCTCCACACGTCTCCACACGTCTCCACACGTCTCCACTCATCTCCACACATCTCCACACGTCTCCACACGTCTCCACTCCTCTCCACATGTCTCCACACATCTCCACTTGTCTCCACACGTCTCCACTCATCTCCACACATCTCCACACATCTCCACTTGTCTCCACACGTCTCCACTCATCTCCACACATCTCCACTTGTCTCCACACGTCTCCACACGTCTCGACACATCTCCACTTGTCTCCACTCATCTCCACACGTCAGCATACGTCTCCACACATCTCCACACGTCTCCACTCCTCTCCACATGTCTCCACACATCTCCACTCGTCTCCACACATCTCCACACGTCTCCACACGTCTCCACACATCTCCACTCGTCTCCACATGTCTCCACTCATCTCCACACATCTCCACTTGTCTCCACACGTCTCCACTCATCTCCACACATCTCCACTTGTCTCCACACGTCTCCACACGTCTCGACACATCTCCACTTGTCTCCACTCATCTCCACACGTCAGCATACGTCTCCACACATCTCCACACGTCTCCACTCCTCTCCACACGTCTCCACTCGTCTCCACACATCTCCACACGTCTCCACACGTCTCCACACATCTCCACTCGTCTCCACATGTCTCCACACATCTCCACTCGTCTCCACACGTCTCCGTACATCTCCACACGTCTCCACACTGCTAACCTTCTTCTCTCTTTTTTTCTCGGAATGAACTCCTAATAAGTTCTATCGCCCCTAGAGCTCAGCAGAGGTATCACACTATACACACTATACACTCACTCTGCACTACAGGGGGGGTAACCAGGTGAATCAGCCAGGTGAATCAACCAGGTGAATCAACCAGGTGAATCAACCAGGTGAATCAGCCAGGTGAATCAACCAGGTGAATCAACCAGGTGAATCAACCAGGTGAATCAGCCAGGTGAATCAGCCAGGTGAATCAGCCAGGTGAATCAACCAGGTGAATCAACCAGGTGAATCAACCAGGTGAATCAGCCAGGTGAATCAGCCAGGTGAATCAGCCAGGTGAATCAACCAAGTTAAGCAACCAGGTGAATCAACCAGGTGAATCATCCAGGTGAATCCTCCAGGTGAATCCTCCAGGTGAATCATCCAGGTGAATCCTCCAGGTGAATCCTCCAGGTGAATCCTCCAGGTGAATCCTCCAGGTGAATCATCCAGGTGAATCCTCCAGGTGAATCCTCCAGGTGAATCATCCAGGTGAAGTGAGCGAGTGGATTTTCGTGTCAGAGCGCGACCTCAGGGCAGGAGGTCAGGCAGAGAACACTAATGTTTTTTAAAGATCTGAAGTGACGGGGGGGGGGGGCTGAGAGTGCAAACAAGTTCAGGCTGAGTCAGGCGTGATGAGGAAGAGGAGAGGAAGAAAGAGAGGAGGAGGAGGAGGAGGAGGAGGAGGAAGAACACTCTGCATTAATTTAGAAACATGTGCAGCGCTGTGATAAGAAACATCACTCTCTTGTTCCTTCATTCATTAATCCACTGGAAACTGCAACCTGGCATTTAATACCACCAGCTCCCACACACACACACACACACACACACACACACACACTCACACACACACACACACACGCACACACACACACACACACACACACACACACACGCACACGCACACACAGACCAACTCACTGAGTTTTACAAAAGCATTTTCTGCACCTGAAGCAAACGCTGAGTTCAGAGGTGCAGATGTGATGAGGTGCTCCTGAGATGGTCCCTATGTGGTGCTGAGATGGTGCTGTGATGGTGCTGTGATGGTGCTGAGATGGTCCCTATGTGGTGCTGAGATGGTGCTGTGATGGTGCTGTGATGGTGCTGAGATGGTCCCTATGTGGTGCTGAGATGGTGCTGAGATGGTGCTGTGATGGTGCTGTGATGGTGCTGAGATGGTCCCTATGTGGTGCTGAGATGGTGCTGAGATGGTGCTGTGATGGTGCTGTGATGGTGCTGAGATGGTCCCTATGTGGTGCTGAGATGGTGCTGTGATGGTGCTGTGATGGTGCTGAGATGGTCCCTATGTGGTGCTGAGATGGTGCTGAGATGGTGCTGTGATGGTGCTGTGATGGTGCTGAGATGGTCCCTATGTGGTGCTGAGATGGTGCTGAGATGGTGCTGTGATGGTGCTGTGATGGTGCTGAGATGGTCCCTATGTGGTGCTGAGATGGTGCTGTGATGGTGCTGTGATGGTGCTGAGATGGTCCCTATGTGGTGCTGAGATGGTGCTGAGATGGTGCTGTGATGGTGCTGTGATGGTGCTGAGATGGTCCCTATGTGGTGCTGAGATGGTGCTGAGATGGTGCTGTGATGGTGCTGTGATGGTGCTGAGATGGTCCCTATGTGGTGCTGAGATGGTGCTGAGATGGTGCTGTGATGGTGCTGTGATGGTGCTGAGGTAGTGCTGTGATGGTGCTGTGATGGTCCTGAGATGGTGCTGTGATGGTCCTGAGATGGTGCTGTGATGGTGCTGTGATGGTGCTGTGATGGTCCTGAGATGGTGCTGTGATGGTGCTGAGATGGTGCTGTGATGGTGCTGTGATGGTGCTGTGATGGTCCTGAGATGGTGCTGTGATGGTGCTGTGATGGTGCTGTGATGGTCCAGAGATGGATCTGTGATGGTCCTGAGGTGGTGCTGAGATGCTCCTGAGACATTGTTGAGATGGTGCTGAGGTGGTGGTGAGATGGTACTGAGGTGGTGCTGAGATGGTCCTGTGATGGTCCTGAGGTGGTGTTGAGATGGTCCTGAGACATTGTTGAGATGTTGTTGAGATGGTGCTGTAATGTGGAGGTGGAGCAGGATGGCCCCATGTTCTGGTCAAGAGTGCTGACGGGAACTCAGCAGAAGGTTCTGAACATGCCAAAGCCTGGTGTGGGTGAGTGAGAGGGTATGAAGCGGTTCTCCATTCGGATCACGGCGGCTGCCGGTCGGCCGGTCTGTCCCTCATGCCCCGAGGACGACCTCGCTCCGGGGTCACGCCGTCCTCACGCTCGGTCACTCCGGGAGGCCGAGCAAACCATCTGTGACCTGCAGAGTGGAGATGTATGGAAATCCTGCACGGAGCCACGGGCGGCTGCTCGGAGTTTGGTATGTGCTCCCCCCCCCCCCCGGAGCCACCTCGGCCTGGAATTCGGCCGGTTCTCCGTGTGTGTGTGTGTGTGTGTGTGTGTGTGTGTGTGTGCGCAGATGTTTAGTCGTGTTTGTTAGATTCACAATAGCGCCCCCTCCACCAGAGTGCAGTATAACCCCCCCTCCCCCGCAGTGTCAGCGGGGCGTTCTCATTACTCTAATTTACGCCCGGCCCGACGGCGGCGCAGGCGGAGGTCGCGGCGTTCCGTGTCTCCGTGTCTAATCTGCGTGTAACGACACGGCGGCGAGGACGAGGACGAGGACGACGTAAACATGTCACAGCCCTGTAATCACCCCGTGATGGAGCGCCGCGGCCTATCCCATCCGTCTGCCGCAATATCTCACACCACGCTTTAATTAAACGCCAGCTGTACACGCAACGCTCGGCTGACTGAGACAACGTCTTCACTGAGGTCCTGCTCTACAACAACCAGGAGCCGACCTCACCTACGATCACATGACCTTACAGAACGACCAATAATAGAACCTTAACCCAATGATCTGCTTCAAATAAACTCATCAGGAGAAGGAGGGGGGAGGGGGGGGAGGGGGGAGGAGGAAGAAGAGAAAGAGGAGGAAGAGGAGCAGGAGGAGGGGAGGAGGAAGAGAGGGGGAGGAGGAGGAGATGGTTTCTGTAGTGCAGCAGTCTGTTGATTGATTCTGGAGTTGGTGATGGAGTTGGTGATGGAGTTGGTGATGGAGTTGGTGATGGAGTTGGTGTTGGAGTTGGTGATGGAGTTGGTGATGGAGTTGGTGATGGAGTTGGTGATGGAGTTGGTGATGGAGTTGGTGATGGAGTTGGTGTTGGAGTTGGTGATGGAGTTGGTGTTGGAGTTGGTGATGGAGTTGGTGTTGGAGTTGGTGATGGAGTTGGTGATGGAGTTGGTGATGGAGTTGGTGATGGAGTTGGTGATGGAGTTGGTGATGGAGTTGGTGATGGAGTTGGTGATGGAGTTGGTGTTGGAGTTGGTGATGGAGTTGGTGTTGGAGTTGGTGATGGAGTTGGTGTTGGAGTTGGTGGTGGAGTTGGTGATGGAGTTGGTGATGGTGCTGGAGTTGGTGTTGGTGGTGCTGGTGGAGTTGGTGTTGGAGTTGGTGTTGCTGGAGTTGGTGTTGGTGCTGGTGATGGAGTTGGTGTTGGTGTTGGTGCTGGAGTTGGTGTTGGAGTTGGTGATGGAGTTGGTGATGGAGTTGGTGATGGAGTTGGTGATGGAGTTGGTGTTGGAGTTGGTGATGGAGTTGGTGTTGGAGTTGGTGATGGAGTTGGTGTTGGAGTTGGTGATGGAGTTGGTGATGGAGTTGGTGTTGGAGTTGGTGTTGGAGTTGGTGTTGGAGTTGGTGTTGGAGTTGGTGTTGGAGTTGGTGATGGAGTTGGTGATGGAGTTGGTGATGGAGTTGGTGATGGAGTTGGTGATGGAGTTGGTGTTGGAGTTGGTGATGGAGTTGGTGATGGAGTTGGTGATGGAGTTGGTGTTGGAGTTGGTGATGGAGTTGGTGTTGGAGTTGGTGTTGGAGTTGGTGATGGAGTTGGTGATGGAGTTGGTGATGGAGTTGGTGATGGAGTTGGTGATGGAGTTGGTGATGGAGTTGGTGATGGAGTTGGTGATGGAGTTGGTGTTGGAGTTGGTGATGGAGTTGGTGATGGAGTTGGTGATGGAGTTGGTGTTGGAGTTGGTGTTGGAGTTGGTGATGGAGTTGGTGTTGGAGTTGGTGATGGAGTTGGTGATGGAGTTGGTGATGGAGTTGGTGATGGAGTTGGTGATGGAGTTGGTGTTGGAGTTGGTGATGGAGTTGGTGATGGAGTTGGTGATGGAGTTGGTGTTGGAGTTGGTGTTGGAGTTGGTGATGGAGTTGGTGATGGAGTTGGTGTTGGAGTTGGTGTTGGAGTTGGTGTTCTCTGGTTCAGAGGAGAACGTGCAGGTTCTCAGTTCCCGTTCAGGTCAGGTTTCAGGTGTGATGGGGTTCTGGACTGTGTGTGAGGCCTTCCCCAAACTGTTGTTGCTGATGGTTCTCATCACTCTCACTGTGGATCTGTGGAACCCTCACACTGGGTTCTCATTCTGTAGACGGTCCGTCCGTCCGTCCGTCCGTCTGTCTGGAACGTGATCCCGATGTGGACCGTCTCATTCCTGAGAACCGCCTGCGTAACCCATTCCCATGCAGAACGCACACAGAAGGCACGCAGAACGCATGCAGAACACACACAGAAGGCACACAGAACGCATGCAGAACGCACGCACAACGCATGCAGAACACACGCACAACGCATGCAGAACGCACACAGTACAACGCACGCAGAACGTATGCAGAACGCGTGATGCGAGCGCGCGGACCTCCACCCGGCTGTGCTGCTGGGTGTAAATCCCGGCTCTGTCTGATTTAATTAGCGGGTGATTAACACGGCGGCCTTTGTGTCGTTCTAATGAGAGGTTAACGAGAGCGCAGCGGCCTGTGCAGCTTTAAACCCATTAGACACAAATACAGCCTTCACACACACACACACACACACACACACACACACCCCGCAGAACACACACACACACTATAACTCACACTCTGTATGGGGCAATCTGGAGCATTCAATTTACCTTGAATCCATGTTCCATGGGAGGAAACCCACGCGGACACTCTGGGTGGAGTTTGCATGTTCTCCCCGTGTCTGCATGGGTTTCCTCCGGGTTCTCCAGAGGAACAGGGTGTAGTATAGTGTACACATACACATACACACTCACTCACACACACTCTCACACACACACACACACACACACTCACACACAATATAAGTTGGTGTCTGAGCTGCAGATTGGTTCTGATGGTGACAAAGGAGGAAAACGTGGAGAACGTGGAGAATGAGGAGAACAAGGAGAACGAGGAGAACGTGGAGAACATGGAGAATGAGGAGAACGAGGAGAATGAGGAGAACGTGGAGAATGAGGAGAACGTGGAGAATGAGGAGAACATGGAGAACGAGGAGAACGAGGAGAACGGGGAGAATGAGGAGAACGAGGAGAACAAGAAGAACGTGGAGAACGTGGAGAACGAGGAGAACAAGAAGAACGTGGAGAACGAGGAGAATGTGGAGAATGAGGAGAACGAGGAGAACAGGGAGAACGTGGAGAACATGGAGAACATGGAGAACGGGGAGAACGGCGCTCTGTTATGAAATAAAAATGAGGAGTGTTGTTAATTGCGCTCTTAAACGAAGCTCACGCTGACGGTCTGTCGTGAAACCCGTCCCCGTTGCCATGGAGACCGTTTCATCTGCGAGGTTTATGAAGTGTGCATCACTTAGAACCTGATTACGGTGGAGTTGGAGAACCCGGAGTCGATAACGCCGCGTTTGTTTGCAGAACGTTGTGCGGCGAGCTGTTAAATGAGACCAATCAACGTTCTGCCGCCGTTCTCCCACACGGACATCTGTAATTAAACAATGACGAGACACACACCGTCCTGAGGTGGTGGAACGTGGTGGCACGTCTTTAGACTGTACATCAAACATTTAAATAGCTCCCTCAGAGAAATGCTGGGAAAGGCCTTGGGGTGGAGCCTCGGGGTGGAGATGGGAACCAATGGATGGAGCTGCAGTTCAGATACAGATCTCCATCTGATGAAGAACACAGGTTCCAAACACCATCTGAGACGCTTCTGAGCTTCATCTGTGGATCATATGTAGATCATCTGTGGATCATCTGTGGATCATCAGTAGATCATCTGTGGATCATCTGTAGATCATCTGTGGATCATCTGTGGATCATCTGTAGATCATCTGTGGATCATCAGTAGATCAGCTGTGGATTATCTGTGGATCATATGTAGATCATCTGTAGATCATCTGTGGATCATCAGTAGATCAGCTGTGGATCATCTGTGGATCATCTGTGGATCATCTGTGGATCATCTGTAGATCATCTGTGGATTATCTGTAGATCAGCTGTGGATCATCTGTAGATCATCTGTGGATTATCTGTGGATCATCAGTAGATCAGCTGTAGATCATCTGTAGATCATCTGTGGACCATCTGTGGATCATCTGTAGATCATCTGTGGATCATCTGTGGATCATATGTAGATCATCTGTGGATCATCTGTAGATCATCTGTGATCATCATGTATCTCAGTATCATCTGTATCATCTGATCATCATCCCCCCTGTGCTCTTCTCTTCTCGGGTCGAACAGAACCATCAGCTGTGGACCCTATCCCGTCATCTCTCTGTTTGTTTTCATTTGTTCTGATGGTTCCGTCTGTGTTCTTCTTTTGATCTTTTAGATTTCCACATCTGATCTTCTCCTGAGGACTTTAATAAAAGACTGCGGCAGGTGGAGGACCTGGAGGGGGCAGCGGTGGTGGAGGACCTGGAGGGGCAGCGGTGGTGGAGGACCTGGAGGGGGCAGCGGTGGTGGAGGACCTGGGGGGGCAGCGGTGGTGGAGGACCTGGAGGGGCAGCGGTGGTGGAGGACCTGGAGGGGCAGCGGTGGTGGAGGACCTGGAGGGGCAGCGGTGGTGGAGGACCTGGAGGGGGCAGCGGTGGTGGAGGACCTGGAGGGGGCAGCGGTGGTGGAGGACCTGGAGGGGCAGCGGTGGTGGAGGACCTGGAGGGGCAGCGGTGGTGGAGGACCTGGAGGGGCAGCGGTGGTGGAGGACAGTAAATAAAGTGTTGAATGTAATGAAGAACGTCTGGGCGTCAGGTGTGGAGGTCAGATCTGAAGATGACCCCTCCGTCCGCGAGGCTCGGGTCGCGTCCCGCTCTCCCTCCGTCCCTCTGATCCGCCGTCCACAACCAAATGTCATCCTGATAAGCGGCAGCATTTCCTGCAGCCTCTCCCGTCAGTCGCCTGGACATCCAAACAGAACGTCCTAATTCAGAGGTTCTCAAACGACCCGTGATCAAACCACAGAGTGGACAAACAGAACGTCCTAATTCAGAGGTTCTCAAACGACCCGTGATCAAACCACAGAGTGGACAATAAAGTAATGAGGAACGAGGGGGCGTGGCCTCAGTCTGAGGTATCGTTGGGTGCGAGGTGTAGCGGGGTTCAGTTACACCATGTGATTTATTCACAACAATACACAACACCGGACAACACCGGCTTAGTGGTTGGCATGTTCTCCTCTCAGCCCTGCGGATCCAGGTTCGAATCCCAATCTGGGTGGGGTTTGCATGTTCTCCCCATGTCTGCCTGGGTTTCCTCCAGGTTCTCTGGTTTCCTCCTACAGTCCAAAAACATGGATTCAAGGTGAATTGAATGTTCCAAATTGCCCCATATAGAGTGTGTGGCCATCTAGTGGCCAAATTACAGAACGCAGCTTGTAAAATATATCGGGGAATATAAGGTATTGCATATGTGTACCTCAGTTTAAGAACCACCGTTCTAATGAATCTGCAGACCAGCTGATGGAAGCAGGGATGGGTGGAGAACCTACAAATCATCAATCAGAGGAGAGCTGAGCGAACGTCTGTCGGTTTGTTTGTTTTAAAGTAACTGCACTAACAGTGCGAGCCGCCGGGGGGCGCTGCCTCCTGCAGGAGGTGGAGGCGTCACCTGCGGGTGGAGGTACGGACCTCACAAAACGTCGAGACATCAGAAGAAAGGAAGTGAATAATCAAACAAGCGATTAAGACGCTTAACGAGCTGAAGGAAGCATCGATTATTAATTAATAAAGTGTGTTTAGCAGATGAAACGCGGCGGCGGCGCTAACCGAGATAAAGAGCTTTAACCAGAGATCAAAGACGCTCACATAAACACGTCTTCAGCTCGGATTAAAAAGTGTGGAACATCAAAGTTCTTCTGATGTTCTCCGCGTGGTGGTTCCACCATTGTGTTGGTGTCAGGCAGGACGAACTGATTAGAACCTCGTGAGTTCTGCTGCCGCTGAAAAGATAACTACAGCTTCAGGAGGAACTCAGGGACGTACCGGTTCCGTCGGGGAAACGGGACGGCGGGGTGGAGGTGGAGGGGTGGAGGGGTGGAGGTGATCACAAGACGGAACAATACAAGAACAACATAACCAGGTCTGACTGAGTGAGACTGACTGAGAACCCACGAGATCAGGAGAACGTTATGAAACCAACACCTTTATACAGCAGGTCTACTGAAGGTGGAGGTGTGGAGGTGGAGGTGGAGATGGAGGTGTGGAGTTGTGGAGTTGTGGAGGTGTAGTGGTAAAGGTGGAGGTGTGGAGGTGAAGGTGTGAAAGTGGAGATGTGGAAATGTGGAGATGTTGAGGTGAAGGTGGAGGTGTGGAGGTGGAGGTGTGTTGGAGGTGAAGGTGGAGGTGAAGGTGTAGAGGTGGATGTGGTGTTGGAGGTGGAGGTGAAGGTGAAGGTGGAGGTGGTGTTGGAGGTATAGAGGTGGAGGTGGAGGTGTGGGGGTGTGGAGGTGGAGGTGGTGTTGGAGGTATAGAGGTGGAGGTGGAGGTGTGGGGGTGTGGAGGTGGAGGTGTGGAGGTTGAGGTGGAAGTGGTGTTGGAGGGTGCCTCCATTCAGATGATGATTGAGTTTTTGGGATCTGGAGGTTAAATCTTCCGGTTCTTCTGTGACGTTCTCCTGGGTTCTCCTGGCTTCTCCTTGTTTCTCCTTGGTTCTCCTCAGTTCTCCTGCATTCTCCTCGGATCTCCTTGTTTCTCCTCGGTTCTCCTTGTTTCTCCTTGGTTCTCCTTGGTTCTCCTGGATTCTCCTGGATTCTCCTCAGTTCTCCTCAGTTCTCCTTGTTTCTCCTTGGTTCTCCTCGGTTTTCCTGGGTTCCCCTCAGTTCTCCTCGGTTCTCCTTGTTTCTCCTCGGTTCTTCTCGGTTTTCCTGGGTTCCCCTCAGTTCTCCTCGGTTCTCCTGGGTTCTCCTCAGTTCTCCTCGGTTCTCCTGGGTTCTGTGAGAACGCGCTGCAGATCATTTAGAAGGTAATTTGCAGAACTGCTGAAATAATTAAAGCTATTAAAGCTTCATAAAGAATTCAGAGGAACGCGCTGCGCTGAAGGACAGACTCAGAGTGTCGACTTCACCTCCATCTGTCCCTCCGTCTGTCCGTCCGTCCCTCTGTCCGTCCCTCTGTCCGTCCGTCCGTCCGTCCCTCTGTCCGTCCCTCTGTCCGTCCGTCCGTCCGTCCCTCTGTCCGTCCGTCCGTCCGTCTGTCCGTCCCTCCGTCGGCATCCGTCAGCGGCGAGAGCCACACGGCGACCCGTCCATCAGCGGCGGCGGGTGGAGCGGACGGCGGCGGCTCGTTATCGGCGCGGCTGATTTATTACCCGGTGTCGTTCTCTCATTACGGCGGCGTCTCGCTCTCCGTCAGCGAAGCGGCTCGCTAACGATCCACAAGATGGCAATTAAAACATTAAACTGAGACATCAAAGGCTTCACATCCGTAATAATCTGCAGGCTGATCGAATGTATGTGGACACCTCCACGTCTTCAGACCTTTAATCCTGCACTGAGAGCAGTGTAACCACGGGGGGGGGGGGGGGGTCTGTATCCCCCACCGGATCTGTATGGAGATCATCAGATGGAGCTACTGGATCTGTGTGGAGATCATCAGATGGAGCTACTGGATCTGTGTGGAGATCATCAGATAGAGCTACCAGATCTGTATGGAGATCATCAGATAGAG
>JAFMOC010000313.1:182500-195000 GCA_019802505.1 Corydoras sp. C115 | reverse complement strand
GCGCGGCGTTCTGTACTCCATTTAAAAGCCAACATCGTTTCCAGATGAATTAAAGGTATTGCATCAGCAGAAGCCGAGCGCCGAGAGGAGAGCCGAGGAGGCGCAGCTGTGAGGATCATTCAAATCGTCTGCACCTCCCCCCCCCCCCCCCCCCCCCCCCCCCCCCCCCCCCCCGTCTCGCATCAACTCACCTTCAAACGCATCTGCTCCTCACGCTCAGCCGCCGCACCACCACGCTTCGGGTTCCACCGTCCTGTCTGGACAGAACCGAACCTGGGAGACAGGGTCGCACCTTGAGCATGACCCTCATGACTGAGTACCCGGCAGGTTCTTCCTTTAAATCACACTGTTGGATTTGGGTTCCAATAGAACATCAACACAAATCACCTTTAAACCCCAAAGAGCGAAACCAAGAGACAGCGGCAAGACAAAACTCCCCGCTGTGTCGATGTTTTCAGGAAGAAACCTTGTGAGGACCGAGGCTCAGTGGGGGACTCCTCCTCATCCTCCATCAGCAGTGTAGGACAGCCATGTGCAGATCGTGTGGTGATCATGTGACAATTGAAAACTCTATAAGTCCATTGAGGACGTCCTGCAGGAACGCCGGTCCAATAGAACTCCAGGTTCCGTCCCGTAATCGTCGTATCCGCAGAGATGACCACGCCTCCAGGAAATGAGGCCACGCCTCAAAAGAACCAGAAACAAATCTGTGGAATTTAAATATAGATTAAAGAAGTTTATTTTATTTTGATTAAGGGCGGCACGGTGGCTTAGTGGTTTGGCATGTTCTCCTCTCAGCACTAGCGAGTCCCGGTTCAAATCCCATCTGGGTGGAGTTTGCTTGTTCTCCCCATGTCTGCATGGGTTTCCTCCGGGTTCTCCGGTTTCCTCCCACAGTTCAAAAACATGGATCAAGTCAATTGAGTTCTCCAAATTGCCCCATATAGAGTGTGTGTGAGAGTTTGTGTGTGCCCCAGCGATAGATTGCCCCCTGTCCTGGGTGTATCTGCCCAGCGTCCGAGATGTTCTCCCCTGTATGGACATGGGGAACCCTTCCCCTAATAGAGGATAAAGCAGAAGATAATGGATGAATGTTTTTAATAGTTTGGATTATAGATTGGTTGAAAGTGTTGCGTGGCAGAGGAACCCGTGACCGGACGTCTCTCTGTAGCGGTGTGTCCACTAAACGACCCCCCATTGGTTCCGGATGAGCCCGGGTTCCGCGGCTGCCAGGTGAACCCGGCGTGTTCTGCCGACCCGCCGGCTGGGCGGAGCGCTCCAGAGCTCCAGCAGCACTGACACGCGGGAACATCGGGTGGAGGGGAGGGGGTTCGATGGGTTCCACTGCACCGACGCCCCGGTTCTGCACTGGTTCTGACCCCGAATGAGTGACCCGCGGACGGGAACCCACCGGAACCGAGGACATCGCATATGAAAAATAATCACCAATAAAACACAAATCGATAGGTCATGTGACCCGTGTATCAGTGTGCATTCTCAAGGTTGTGAGGCAGAGCTCAGTCTGTGTGTGTGTGTGTGTGTGTGTGTGTGTGTGTGTGTGTGTGTGTGTGTGTGTGTGTGTGTGTGTGTGTGTGTGTTTAATATTCCCCAGACTGCGGTTCTCTCCATCACATTCTTAGATTAATGACCTCACTTTAAATGCACAACTATTCAAAGCCTTCACTCTTCAGTCCATCAATAAGAGAACAGCACCCCATTGTGTGTGTGCGTGTGTGTGTGTGTGTGTGTGTGTGTGTGTGTGTGTGTGTGTGTGTGTGTGTGAGTGAATGTGTGTGTGTGTTGGAATGTGTGTGTGTGTGTATGCATAAACATGTTTTATGCTTTTAAAGTCTTTGGCGTAATGAAACGACATTGTAAGAGGATAAACATTAATAATAAAGTATAATGCACCATGAAATCAGAGCCGTCTCCACGGTAACACGGTCCAGGGTTCGATCTCAGGAACGCATGCATGAGCCGCTCTGTGTGAGGTTTGCATGTTCTCCTTATATCCTCACATATACTCCCATCCATTCATGATCTTCTGCTTCATCCTCTGATAGGGTCAGGGTCACGGTCCTTCATGCCCATCCAGAGGAGAACGATCAATCTATCACTGCACACACACACACACACACACACACACACACACACACACACACACACTCACACACTCACTCACACTCACTCACACTCACACACTCTATATGGGGCAATTTAGAGCATTCAATTCACCTTGAATCCATGTTTTTGGACTGTGGGAGGAAACCGGAAAACCTGTAGAGAACATGCAAACTTCACCCAGATCGGGATTCGAACCTGGATCCCCAGTGCTGAGAGGAGAACATGCTAATGACCGAGCCACCCTGCCGCCCATTAGTCCATACAGCAGTCATGAACTCTTTTTTTGTGGCTGTCCTTTCTGTGGGCTGGCAACCTGACCCAGTGACTGCCCCTATCACTCTGTATGTGTGTGTGTGTGTGTGTGTGTGTGTGTGTGTGTGTTCCGAGCCATGGGGTCTGAGTGTATCAGTCTGTATGTGTGTTTGTATGTGTTTGTGTGTGTGTGTATGTGTTTGTATGTGTTTGTGTGTGTATGTGTTTGTATGTGTTTGTGTGTGTGTGTGTAACAGTGTGATGTGTGTGTGTGTGTGTGTATATAAACAGTGTGATGTTGTGTGTGTATCAGTGTGATGTTGTATGTGTGTGTGTGTGTGTGTATCAGTGTGATGTTGTGTGTGTGTGTGATGTGTATCAGTGTGTGTGTGTGTGTGTGTGTATCAGTGATGTTGTGTGTGTGTGTGTGTGTGTGTGTATGTGTATGTAACAGTGTGTGTATGTGTGTGTACCAGTGTGATGTGTGTGTGTGTGTGTGTGTGTGTATCAGTGTGATGTTGTGTGTGTGTGTGTGTGTGTGTGTATCAGTGTGATGTTTTGTGTGTGTGTGTGTGTATCAGTGTGATGTTGTGTGTGTGTATGTGTGTGTATCAGTGTGATGTTGTGTGTGTGTATCAGTGTGATGTGTGTGTGTGTGTGTATCAGTGTGATGTGTGTGTGTGTGTGTATCAGTGTGATGTTGTGTGTGTGTGTGTGTGTATCAGTGTGATGTTGTGTGTGTGTGTGTGTGTGATGTTTTGTGTGTGTGTATCAGTGTGATGTTGTGTGTGTGTAACAGTGTGATGTTGTGTGTGTGTGTGTATGTGTGTGTATCAGTGTGATGTTGTGTGTGTGTGTGTGTGTATCAGTGTGATGTTGTGTGTGTGTGTGTGTGTGTGTATCAGTGTGATGTTGTGTGTGTGTAACAGTGTGATGTTGTGTGTGTGTGTATCAGTGTGATGTTGTGTGTGTGTGTGTGTGTGTGTGTGTATCAGTGTGATGTTGTGTGTGTGTGTATCAGTGTGATGTTGTGTGTGTGTGTGTGTGTGTGTGATGTTGTGTGTGTGTGTATCAGTGTGATGTTGTGTGTGTGTGTGTGTGTGTTTGTGTGTGTGTGTGTGTGTGTGTGTGTATCAGTGTGATGTTGTGTGTGTGTGTGTGTGTGTCAGTGTGATGTTGTGTGTATGTGTGTGTGTATCAGTGTGATGTTGTGTGTGTGTGTGTGTGTATCAGTGTGATGTTTGTGTGTGTGTGTGTGTGTGTATCAGTGTGATGTTGTGTGTGTGTGTGTGTGTCAGTGTGATGTTGTGTGTGTGTGTGTGTGTGTGTATCAGTGTGATGTGTGTGTGTGTGTGTGTGTGTGTATCAGTGTGATGTGTGTGTGTGTGTGTGTATCAGTGTGATGTGTGTGTGTGTGTGTGATGTTGTGTGTGTGTGTATCAGTGTGATGTTGTGTGTGTGTGTGTGTGTGTGTGATGTTGTGTGTGTGTGTGTGTCAGTGTGATGTTGTGTGTGTGTGTGATGTTGTGTGTGTTGTGTATGTGTGTGTGTGTGTGATGTTGTGTGTGTGTGTGTGTGTGTGTATGTATCAGTGTGATGTTGTGTGTGTGTGTGTGTGTGTGTGTGTGTGTGTGTGTGTGTGTGTGTAACAGTGTGATGTTGTGTGTGTGTGTGTGTGTGATGTTGTGTGTGTAACAGTGTGATGTTGTGTGTGTGTGTGTGTGTGTGTGTGTGTGTGTGTGATGTTGTGTGTGTGTGTGTGTGTGTGTGTGTGTATCAGTGTGATGTTGTGTGTGTGTGTGTGTGTGTGTGTGTGTATGTAACAGTGTGATGTTTGTGTGTGTGTGTGTGTGTGTGTGTGTGTGTGTGTGTGTGACAGTGTGATGTTGTTGTGTGTGTGTGTGTGTGTGTGTGTGTGTGTGTGTGTGTGTGTGTGTAATTAGGCCCCAGCTCTCCCGCAGTCTGTTTTCAGAAGACGCTTGTGTTTGTTTACACATGTGAAATTATGCAAATGTGCTGCCGAATCAACTGTGCGTGAGTGTCAGAAATACAGTGTGAAGTGCGGCCCGCGTCCGAAAGCAATCCACCTCCACCCATTACGCTCTCCAAACTGAGATGGATGAGTGTGGAGGGTGACGAGGACGCCGAACAGATGGAGACATGGGAAATTACAAAGTGTGTGTGATGTAAACATGAGCGAGGCGTCGTGTGTGTGTGTGAGCCTGAGTGGTGTGTGCTGATCGATGTGTGTGGGTCATCAGAGAGGACCATAAACAAATGGATGGATGTTGGGGTGGTGTTGGGGTGGTGTTGGATGGGAGTTGGGGTGATGTTGGGGCGATTGTTGGGGTGATGTAGTTTGGATGTGTTGGGTGTGTTGTGGTGTGTGTGTGGCGATTGTTGTGGGTGTGTGTGTTGTGTGTGATGTTGGGTGATGTTGTGTGATGTTGGGGTGATGTTGGGGCGATTGTTGGGGTGATGTAGTTTGGATGGATGTTGGGATGATGTCGGTTGGATGGATGCTGGGGTGATGTTGGGGTGATTGGTTGGGTGAACGGTGGGGTGATGTTGGGGTGATGGATGTTGGGGTGATGTTGGGGTGATTGGTTGGGTGATGGATGTTGAGGTGATTGGTTGGGTGATGGATGTTGGGGTGATTGGTTGGGTGAACGGTGGGGTGATGTTGGGGTGATGGATGTTGGGGTGATGTTGGGGTGATTGGTTGTGGTGATGGATGTTGAGGTGATTTGTTGGGTGAAACATGTTGGGGTGATTGGTTGGGTGATGGATGTTGGGGGACGATGTTGGGGTGATGGATGTTGAGGTGATGTTGAGGTGATGTTGGGGTAATGTTGGGGTGATGTTGGGGTGATGTTGGGGTGATTGGTTGGGTGATGGATGTTGGGGTGATGTTGGGGTGATGGATGTTGGGGTGATTGGTTGGGTGATCGTTGGGGTGATGTTGGGGTGATGGATGTTGGGGTGATGTTGGGGTGATTGGTTGGGTGATTGTTGGGGTGATGTTGGGGTGATGTTGGGGTGATTGGTTGGGTGATGGATGTTGGGGTGATTGGTTGGGTGATGGATGTTGGGGTGATTGGTTGGGTGATGGATGTTGGGGTGATGTTGGGGTGATGGATGTTGAGGTGATGTTGAGGTGATGTTGGGGTAATGTTGGGGTGATGTTGGGGTGATTGGTTGGGTGATGGATGTTGGGGTGATGTTGGGGTGATGGATGTTGGGGTGATTGGTTGGGTGATGGATGTTGGGGTGATGTTGGGGTGATGGATGTTGGGGTGATTGGTTGGGTGATGGATGTTGGGGTGATTGGTTGGGTGATGGATGTTGGGGTGATGGATGTTGGGGTGATGTTGGGGTGATTGGTTGGGTGATCGTTGGGGTGATGTTGGGGTGATGGATGTTGGGGTGATGTTGGGGTGATGGATGTTGGGGTGATGTTGGGGTGATTGGTTGGGTGATTGTTGGGGATGGATGTTGGGTGATGGATGTTGGGGTGATGTTGGGGTGATGTTGGGGTGATTGGTTGGGTGATGGATGTTGGGGTGATTGGTTGGGTGATGGATGTTGGGGTGATTGGTTGGGTGATCGTTGGGGTGATGTTGGGGTGATGGATGTTGGGGTGATGTTGGGGTGATGTTGGGGTGATTGGTTGGGTGATGGATGTTGGGGTGATGTTGGGGTGATGGATGTTGAGGTGATGTTGAGGTGATGTTGGGGTGATGTTGGGGTGATGTTGGGGTGATTGGTTGGGTGATGGATGTTGGGGTGATGTTTGGGTGATGTTGGGGTGATGTTGGGGTGATGTTGGGGTGATTGGTTGGGTGATGGATGTTGGGGTGATTGGTTGGGTGATGGATGTTGGGGTGATGTTGGGGTGATAGTTGGGGTGATGTTGGGGTGATGGGTTGGGGTGATGTTGGGGTATGTTGGGGTGATGTTGGGGTGATGTTGGGGTGATTGGTTGGGTGATGGATGTTGGGGTGATGTTGGGGTGATGGTTGGGTAATGGGGTGATGTTGGGGTGATGGATGTTGGGGTGATGTTGGGGTGATTGGTTGGGTGATGGATGTTTGGAGGTGAATTGGTGGAGTTTCTGTTTCTGCCTCAGAGGATTTACTCAGCGGAGGTTCAGAACCTTCTGACGGTTCCAGTTCCAGTTCCGGTTCCACTTCCTCTTTTCCCGTCACTTCAGTGACACGCTGTGAAATGTGGATTTATTGGAGCGCCGCGTGCGGGCGGACGATAACGGCGGCTCCTCCACTCTGCACACCGCTCCACCCCCCCATGATTCATACAATTACAGAGACGTAGAGGAACACACCAGCACCCCACATGGAGAGAGGCTGCCACTGCACCCTGCCATCTCTACATCCTAAAAGTTCTACACTCTCAGTCCCCTCCCAGTCCCCCCCCCCAACAGAACATTTCTTTGGGTGCTTTGATGTTTGATGTCCTTCGTCCACATGTTTGACATCATCGTTAACCCCCCCCTCCACCCGCTGTATCCAGGTCACCTGACGTCGTTACATCAGCCGGGGTGACGTCCAGGTCGGACCCTCGGTGTCCTCGGGGCCCGAGCGGCGGTCCTCGGTGCGGATGGAGGAGGTTGTGTGTTTAAGGTGCAGGAACGTTCAGGAGGTGGACTCCGATAACGCCGTCTCTGTCTTTAACTCGAGGCAGAACCCACGTCTCACTTTCATCTCTGAACGCTGCGCCGGGAACTCAGAACCGAGGCAACGTGTGAGCCACATTCAGATTCCGGCCGGGTGGAGGGGGGTGGGGGTGGAGGGGGGTGGGGGTGGAGGGGGGTGGAACGGGGTGGCGGTCTGAACGTACGACTGCTCCGACTGCTCCCACGTCCAATAAATGGGTCCAATAAAGAAAGCAATCGAGTTCCTGTAAAAGAGAATTAAGCTCCGGAACCCTCGCTCCGCACAGCACTCACTTATCATTAACATGTTCTCCTGAACTCCATCCATCCGTCTGAGGAACGTCCCCTCAGGAGCTAAAACATCGGGCAGCATCGGTGCCCAAGGTTCTCCAGTTCCTCCACCTCACGGAAAAGAAGGCAGCGTGTCCCAGAGGAACCCCACAGGTACGGGGAGAACATCCCTCTCACACCGATTGGACGGTCTGAGGTCCATCCACCAGGGAATGGAACCCAGGACGTTGTGTTGACGCAGATGCCCGATGACCCCTCTGGACCTCACAGTGATGTTTCTCCACATTGCACCTACGGGAACGTTCAGAACATCAGTCTGAGGTGGTTCCTTCACAGCTCCATCAGGTTCCACCTTCATTGGAAGACGTTCTCTGGACCTCACAGTGATTTTTCTCCACATTACACCTGCGGGAACGTTGAGAACATCAGTCTGAGGTGGTTCCTTCACAGCTCCATCAGGTTCCACCTTCATTGGAAGACGTTCTCTGGACCTCACAGTGATTTTTCTCCACATTACACCTGCGGGAACGTTCAGAACATCAGTCTGAGGTGGTTCCTTCACAGCTCCATCAGGTTCCACCTTCATTGGAAGACGTTCTCTGGACCTCACAGTGATTTTTCTCCACATTACACCTGCGGGAACGTTCAGAACATCAGTCTGAGGTGGTTCCTTCACAGCTCCATCAGGTTCCACCTTCATTGGAGGACGTTGTGCATGACTTTGGGAGGAATCCTCTGGACATATCGCGGGTTCTATTTGAAATGTTAGAGGAACCTTCAGGTTTGAGGATGGTTCTCGTCACGGTTCCGATCTACAGCGGTGATAATCGGACGGTTGTGTCTCATCCTCCGGTTCCGCGGGACGTTCTCCCCCCGGGCGTGGATGCGGGACTTTGATGAGTTGCTTGTTTATGGAGTTCGGACAGCTTGCGATGTCAGGCGTTTTCATTTTTATTGCCGCGAGCGGAACGGTTCCTCAAATACCCCGAATATTTTTAGGTTCTCCGCTCACATCCATCTTTATTTACACACACCCCCCCCCCGTCCCCCCCCGCCTGCCAACGATCCGTCAGACTGACGGAACACGGGAATTAAATCCAACAGAGGTTCTACTGCGCTCGTCGTCATCGACACACACACACACACACATATATATACACACACACACACACACACACACACACATATATATATACACACACACACACACACACACACACACACACACACATACATACATACTCACGCACTCACACACACACATATGCACACATACAAATACACACACACACACACTCACACATACACACACTCACATACATAAACACACACACACACACACACACACACACAAACACACACACACACACACACACACTCTCTCTCTCTCACACACACACACACTCACACATACACACAAACACACTCAAACAAACTCAAACACACACACTCACTCAAACACATACACACACACACACTCAAACACACTTACACTCACACACACACATACATACACACGGTCACACACACACACACACACACACACACACACACACACACACACACACACACACACACCTGCACTAAATACAATCAGAGGAATGTTCAGACAAACAGACCAACTGTAAAGTCATGTGGAGGATCTTCGGGTTCTTCAGGATCCAAAAGGGATCATACACTGCATTACCCCCCCCCGTCCTCACTCACATATCATCTTAACTGATGTTCCGTTCTTAATCCATAGGGTTCTAGATGCCGTGGTTCTCAAACTCCTCCGTGTTCTTCTGATCAGCCTCGGTGGAACGTTCCACAGCGAGGAACCTTCACGGCTGGATCTGTTCCTCAGGTGACGTTCTGTCAGAGTTCCACAGCGGAACTCCCCGAGCCCCCGAGAGAGAAGCGCTCCTTCACAGACGGTTCTAAAAACAGTCTGCTGGATTTTATACACCTGCGACCTTGGAAGGAATTGGAACACCGATTCCGATCATCTGGCGGGGTCAGCACACTTCTGGCGGTGCAGACGGTAACGAGGATGATGAGGACGGAGGTCAGCGTCGGTTACAGAGGAACCTACAGGATCTAGATCGAGGAACACGTTCTGGTGGACTGCTGCGATCCGGAACAGTTCCTGGTTCACGTGGAACCGTCGGCGTAACCCGGTACCGCAGGTTCTTAAAATAGCGCCGCTCCGACCGAGGACCCCCCCTCTCGCGGCGCCTCCAGCGCCCGGTCCAGCGTGAGGTCACCCCTCGGCCCGCTCGCGTTCCCGCCGGCGCTCCTGTGACTCAGCGTGCTGCTGAATGATGTAGAACATGCAGAGCGCCGGCGGGTCGGGACGCGGCGCTGCGGACGCCGGGGCCGAGCGCTGACGCTGATGACGGCCGAAGGGACGGCGCCCGTCCTCGTCCTCGTCCTCATTATTCATGGACTCGGAAGTTCTGCGTGGAGAACAGTTGGTTTTGCGTGGTTGAGAGGTCCTGGCGTGCGTCCTGGCGTGCGGAACAGCGTGGTGGCGCGCGCTCCATCCTCCTCCTGAACGCTCGGTCCATCCCGCAGACTCGCTCGTTAAGGCCGATTAAGGCCAGCTAATTAAGCGTTGAATTAAAAGCGAGGGGGCGTCCTCTCCCCTGAGTGATGAAGACGTCGCTCTCCTTCCTCACGCCTGATGAGACACACCCCCCCCCCCCCCCCCCCCCCCGGCGGAACAGCTCTGGAATACTGAGCGTGGTTTCACCTCAGGGTACAGGGTTCCTTTCACAGGAACCTGAGGGAACGTCCAGAACCTTCAACCTTCACCTGTACCAATGTCTCGAGATCTGAAGGGGCGTGGCCTAAAATATCAGAACCATACGGTCAGATCCACCAGGCCGGGTTCTAACACAGAGTGCCCCAATACACTCGGGGGGTGTAACCAGTGTATGTGTGTGTGTGTGTGTGTGTGTGTGTGTGTGTATGTGTGTGTGTGTGTGTGTGTGTGTGTGTGTGTATGTGTGTGTGTGTGTATGTGTGTGCATAAGTGTGTGTGAGTGTGTGTGTGTGTGTGTGTGTGAGTGAGTGTATGTGTATGTGTGTATGTGTGTGTGTGTGTGTGTGTGTGTGTGTGCGTGAGTGAGTGTATGTGTGTAAGTGAGTGTATGTGTGTGTGTATGTGTGTGTGTGTGAGTGAGTGTATGTGTTATGTGTGTGTGTGTGTGTGTGAGTGAGTATGTGTGTAAGTGTGTGTGTATGTGTGTGTGTATGTGTGTGTATGTATGTGTGTGTGTGTGTGTGTGTGTGTGTGTGTGTGTGTGTGTATGTGTATGTGTGTGTGTATGTGTGTGTATGTATGTGTGTGTGTGTGTGTGTGTGTGTGTGTGTGTGTGTGTGTATGTGTATGTGTGTGTGTGTGTGTTTAACATGAAATGCTGATTACAGCAGATCGGGCAAAGGAGTCTTACTGGCACCAGCGCTCACCTTAAATACCACTCCATTAATCATACACACACACACACACACACACACACACACACACACACACACACACACACACACTCCTCATGCATCAGGAGACCTTTACACACACTTTCATTGCTTTCATGGTTCCTTACACAGAACCTCGAACCTTAAACCCCCGACTTCTACAGAAAGTTTATGAATTACATCACGCTGTACATCACACACACACACACTTACACTCACACACACACACACTCACTCACACACACACACACACACACACACACACACACACACACACACACACGTTCAGGGCTGAGGTATGATGTGCTAATGAGGTGTGTAAGGCTATAAGGCTAAGATAAAGCTAATGAGGTGCAAAACCCTGAACAGGTGTTGGTATGTGTGTGTGTGTGTGTGTGTTGTGTTCAGTGTGTGTGTGTGTGTGTGTGTGTGTTGTGTTCAGTGTGTGTGTGTGTGTGTGTGTTGTGTTCAGTGTGTGTGTTGTGTTCAGCGTGTGTGCTGTGTTCAGTGTGTGTGTGTGTGTGTGTGTGTGTTGTGTTCAGTGTGTGTGTTGTGTTCAGCGTGTGTGCTGTGTTCAGTGTGTGTGTGTGTGTATATGTTCAGTGTGTGTGTGTTGTGTTCAGCGTGTGTGCTGTGTTCAGTGTGTGTGTGTGTGTATATGTTCAGTGTGTGTGTGTGTTGTGTTCAGTGTGTGTGCTGTGTTCAGTGTGTGTGTGTATATGTTCAGTGTGTGTGTGTGTGTGTGTGTGTGTGTGTGTTGTGTTCAGTGTGTGTGTGTGTGTGTGTGTTGTGTTCAGTGTGTGTGTTGTGTTCAGCGTGTGTGTTGTGTTCAGTGTGTGTGTGTGTATATGTTCAGTGTGTGTGTGTGTTGTGTTCAGTGTGTGTGCTGTGTTCAGTGTGTGTGTGTATATGTTCAGTGTGTGTGTGTGTTGTGTTCAGTGTGTGTGTTGTGTTCAGTGTGTGTGTGTTCAGTGTGTGTGTGTGTTGTGTTCAGTGTGTATGTTGTGTTCAGTGTGTGTGTGTGTGTGTATGCAGTATTAGATCTATTATTTGTAATATGAATTTAGAACCCGTGTTCTGTGATATCAGATCAAAGTCACCTTCTCCACTCGGTCGGGGGTCAGCTGGTCAGTGGTGGTGTGGTGTGGCGGGTCAGTGTGGCGGCGGGTCAGTGGTGGTGTGGTGTGGCGGTCAAGGGGTCAGCGGGTCGGTGGTGGTGCGGTGTGGTGGTCAGGGGGTCAGCGGGTCGGTGGTGGTGCGGTGTGGTGGTCAGGGGGTCAGCGGGTCGGTGGTGGTGCGGTGTGGTGGTCAGGGGGTCAGCGGGTCGGTGGTGGTGCGGTGTGGTGGTCAGGGGGTCAGCGGGTCGGTGGTGGTGTGGTGTGGCGGTCAGGGGGTCAGCGGGTCGGTGGTGGTGTGGTGGTCAGGGGGTCAGCGGGTCGGTGGTGGTGTGGTGGTCAGGGGGTCAGCGGGTCGGTGGTGGTGTGGTGTGGCGGTCAGGGGGTCAGCGGGTCGGTGGTGGTGTGGTGGTCAGGGGGTCAGCGGGTCGGTGGTGGTGTGGTGGTCAGGGGGTCAGCGGGTCGGTGGTGGTGTGGTGTGGTGGTCAGCGGGTCAGTGGTGGTGTGGTGTGGCGGTCAGGGGGTCAGCGGGTCGGTGGTGGTGTGGTGGTCAGGGGGTCAGCGGGTCGGTAGTGGTGCGGTGTGGT
>JAFMOC010000313.1:167500-177500 GCA_019802505.1 Corydoras sp. C115 | reverse complement strand
TCATGAAGGACACATCAATCATTGGGACTGAGATAAGTTCAAAGCACATCACAGGAACGGGAGGAGTTCAGAAGTTCAGAAGTTCAGGTCCAGGTTCAGAGGTCCAAACGTGGCCCCAACACGAAGAAGCAGGTAAGAGCATGATGAGGGGTCCATGAAGGTCTGACCAGCTCATGTTAGTGGTGGAACCATCCAGGTCCCTCATTCTGAAGATCAGTCACCAAAGACTGCATCCAGTCTCCTCCGGGATGGTGGACATTCAAATCCCGCTGCAGAGAAAGGGCTGGGAAAGGCCCTAATGGGACACTGAGTGGGTAAAGTGGATGGAAACCTGGTGGGACATGAGGACATGAGCAGAGGAGTCCTGGTCTTCATACGGAGTGTTGATTATGAACGGCGGCGCAGGGGAACCATCGGGAACCGTGTCTGTTATTGAGAGGGATGTGGGAGGCGAGGAGATCAGATGAGTCTCTGTTCCGATTCATGCTACAGTGTCTCGGATATGCATCAGAACTCCGACTTCATCTGGGTCTTCTGTCCTTTAGAAGAAGAAAGACTGCAGCAGAGAGAACATCAAGAGAACGAGAGCGAAGAGAGAAAGAGTTCTGATGAGGTGGCTGAGGAACCCGTCCTCGAGGGTCGGACCTCATCTCACATGGACATGATTCCCAGAGTGGACACCAGAGAGAAGATCCAGAACCCGCTGCAGATCCGCAGACGCTCGCCCGGGTTCTGAGTCAAGTCCACTTTCTCAGGATCCTGAAGAGCAAGAACAACAGACCTTCAGAGCTCAACATCTACACAACAGGGGGGGGGGGGGTGGTGTGTGGGGGGGTGGTCTGGGGTGGTTTGTGGTGTAGGGGGGTGGGTGTGGTTTGTGGGGGGATGGGTGTGGTGTAGGGGGGTGGGTGTGGTGTGTGGGGGGGTGGTCTGGGGTGGGTGTGGTGTGTGTGTGTGTGTGTGGGGGGGGTGGATGTGGAGTGTGGTGTGTGTGGAGGGGGTGGATGTGGAGTGTGGTGTGTGGGGGGTGGGTGTGTGTGTGCGGGGGGTGTGTGTGGGGGGGGGTGGTGTGTGTGTGGGGGGGTGGGTGTGGTGTGTGTGTGGGGGGTGTGTGGGGGGGGGTTTTTTGTGTGTGGGGGGGGTGGGTGTGTGTGTGTGGGTGTGCTGTGTTGGGGGTGGGTGTGGTGTGTGTGGGGGGGAGGGTGTGGTGTGTGGGGGGGTGTGTGTGTGGGGGGTGAGTGGGTGTGTGTGGGGTGGGTGGGTGTGGGGGTGGTGTGTGTGTGGGGATGGTGTGGTGTGTGGGGGGGGGTGTGGTGTGCGGGGGGGTGTGTGTGGGGGGGGTGGGTGTGTGTGGGGGTGTGTGTGGGGGGGGGTGTGTGTGGGGGGGGTGGTGTGTGGTGTGTGGGTGTGTGCTGTGTTGGGGGTGGGTGTGGTGTGTGTGGGGGGGAGGGTGGGGTGTGTGGGGGGGGGTGTGTGTGTGGGGTGAGTGGGTGTGTGTGGGGTGGGTGGGTGTGGGGGGTGGTGTGTGGGGGATGGGTGTGGTGTGTGGGGGGTGGGTGTGGTGTGCGGGGGGGTGGTGTGTGGTGGGGGGGGGTGGGTGTGTGTGGGGGGGGGTGGGTGGGGGGTGTGGGGGGGGGTGGGTGTGGTGTGTGTGGGTGTGCTGTGTTGGGGGTGGGTGTGGTGTGTGTGGGGGGGAGGGTGTGGTGTGTGGGGGGGGTGTGTGTGTGGGGTGAGTGGGTGTGTGTGGGGTGGGTGGGTGTGGGGGGTGGTGTGTGTGGGGGGGTGGGGTGGTGTGTGGGGGTGGGTGTGGTGTGTGCGGGGGGGGGGTGGGGGGGGGTGGGTGTGTGTGGGGGGGTGGGTGTGGTGTGTGGGGGGTGGGGTGTGGTGTGCGGGGGTGTGTGTGTGTGGGGGGGGGGGTGGGTGTGGTGTGCGGGGGTGTGTGTGTGGGGGGGGGGGGTGTGTGGGGGGGTGGGTGTGGTGTGTGTGGGGGTGTGCTGTGTTGGGGGTGGGTGTGGTGTGTGTGGGGGGGAGGGTGTGGTGTGTGGGGTGGGTGGGTGTGGTACCTTCTCCTCCTCGCAGAACTTGTTCTTTGGGAAGCTGCACTTGTTCATCAGATCCTACAACAGAACACACACTGATGAGACAACCAGAACCGTCCTGAAGAACAGGAACCCCGTACAGGAACCCCGGAACCGTCCTCTGATCTCACTCTCTGTCCCTCTGATCTCACTCTGCTTTAGAAGATCTCCTGGATCCATAAGGTCACCATCTGAGGTCAGGAGAACCAATCAACTTGCAGAACCTCAGAACAGCTCTGAAAGTGACCTGCATCAGAGTCTCCATTCAGCACTGTGTCTAAATTCTCCTCCTGTTCTCCTCCCTCACCTACGTTCTCCTCATGTTTTCCTCATGTTCTCCTCCTGTTCTCCTCCCTCACCTCCTGTTCGCCTCATGTTTTCCTCATGTTCTCCTCCTGTTCTCCTCCCTCACCTCCTGTTCTCCTCATGTTCTCCTCATGTTCTCCTCCCTCACCTCCTGTTCTCCTCCTGTTCTCCTCATGTTCTCCTCCCTCACCTCCTGTTCTCCTCCTGTTCTCCTCATGTTTTCTTCCTGTTCTCCTCCTGTTCTCCTCTTGTTCTCCTCTTGTTCTCCTGCAGGTCTCTCCCTGCTCTCTTTATAAAATCAGAGAGAATGGATGTAACGAGTGAAACGCGGAACCCGCGGAACCGGCCGGTGCAATTACAGCCAATCAGAGTGAAGTATTCGACCCCGCTCGGGGATAAAGGTCTCAGAGGAACGTGGACGGAATCTTCACATCGTCCACCTGTCCTCCACCCGTGTTCCTCCTGAGGGTTCCCCCGGCCATGAGAACCTCGGGACGTTCCGTTTATGGTTCCACCTGATCGTGTTCCTGTCCCTGCTGAGACTGCTTCGTTTCCAGGCCCGCACACCGGGGGGCGCCCTCCCGTCTCGTACTTTAAACATTACAGAACCGAAGGGAACGTTCCGTTTACAGACGCACAAACCCCGCTCACACTTCAAACGCCGCGTGGGGAACCGCAGCAGTCATCAGTGACCGGGTTCTATCCCGTCTCTCTGAGGACACACACCTTTCTTTAGCGTGTTCTCCATCATTTATGCATGTGACTGTTCCGCGCGCCGCTGAAGGGAATTCTGGGTAAGAACGTCTTTGGGAGTCAGGATCCTCAGAGCCGGGCGTCGGTGTCGTCAACAATAAAGTGCGGGGGGGGGGGGGGGGGGGGTTAGGTGGGGTACTGGGGCAATTAACGAGGCTAAGAATGGAGGAACGGGGGGGGGGGGGGGGGGGGGGTTTACACCCTGCATGAGCTCTCGACCAATCAGATCGTTCAGCTCTGACACACGGCTCATTTACATATTTAACACTCTGATCGAATTCATTTGTAGTTCAGTGTGAGGTCACACCTCCTTTCACACTGCTGCCACCCACAGGACGGGAGGAGCACTGCTCATACACATCCATCATCATCCATCCTCATCCATTGTGTTGTGTGTGTGTGTGTGTGTGTGTGTGTGTTTCAGTCTCAGTGTGTGTGTGTGTGTGTGTTTGTGTGTGTTTCAGTCTCAGTGTGTGTGTGTGTGTGTGTGTGTGTGTGTGTGTGTGTGTGTGTGTGTGTGTGTGTGTGTGTGTGTGTGTGTGTGTGTGTGTGTTCAGAGGTGAACGTTACGCTGAGCGTTAAATAAATGAAGTTGATGTCGTTATTAAATCTGTAATTCATTAATCTGCAGGAAGTTAATGAGATTTTAATGTCTTTACTCTGAACAGCTCTGATATCATCACATGACATCATCTTCATCATCACCACCATCTCAGTGTGTGTAGTGTGTGTGTGTTTCATCATCAGGTCGTCATCTTCACCATCAGTCATCAACAGTCATCTTCATCATCTCAGTCATCTTCAGTCATCATCAGTCTCAGTGTGTGTGTGTGTGTGGTGTGTGGTTTCATCATCAGTCATCTTCATCATCGTGTGTTGTGTGTTGTGTGTGTGTGGTGTTTTCATCATCATCTTCATCATCATCATCATCATCATCTTCACCATCATCATCATCATCATCATAATCTTCATTATCATCATCACCATTTTCATCATCTTCATCATCATCATCTTCATCATCATCACCATTTTCATCATCTTCATCATCATCATCTTCATCATCATCATCATCATCTTCATCATCATCATCATCGTCATCTTCACCATCATCATCATAATCTTCATTATCATCATCACCATTTTCATCATCATCTTCATCATCTTCATCTTCATCTTCATCATCTTCATCTTCATCATCTTCATCTTCATCATCGTCATCTTCACCATCATCATCTTCACCATCATCATCATCTTGATCATCGTCATCATGTTCATCATCAACATCATCATCTTCATCATCTTCATCTTCATCATCATCTTCATCATCAGACTCCTCACAGCGCAGCGACCATGATCCCGCGAGCTCAGTTCCAGAGGAACCATCACAGGAACTTTATTACTCTGTAGGTTCCTCCTCCCATACCGAGTCCCCGGTTCCATTGAAGTTCTCATGTCTTTAGTCCCCGCCGCGCAGCCGTTTAGACTCGTCCTCAAACGCGAGGGACGTGGACGGACAAACCGAAGGTCACTTTATAACAAGACGTTCTGAAAGAGCTCGAGCGCAGAACTTTAAAGTCATTAAACGTCCCCCGCTTCAGGCGAGACGTGTTCCTCCACCCGTCAGCTACATGCGCGGGGACATCAACCGGGTTCTAATTATAACCTCGCAGGCTGTGATACGGTCCCCGCCTCGCGTCTGCGGAGAACATTCGCGTCCTCGCCGCTCGGAGAACCCTGTCAGAAGAAAGACGGCAGCCGCAGGCGAGACTTTCCTTTTTAAAGCCGCGCAGGACGAGCGAGACGTACGAGCTCAGGAGGAACCGGCGCGAGACGCGGCGAGACGCGGCGAGACGCGGCGAGGGCGACGGGCCTTTGGAATCGCGGCAGCAAGAACAATGAAAGAGAACGCGGCGCGCTCCCCTCAGGCCGTCTCTAATTAGAAACGTCCTGCATGAGTGCGTCCTCCCGTCCCGCGCTCGCTAATTACCATATCTGCCACGGCGACCGCGCCGTCACGCCCGAGTCCAGAACGCCGTCCGCCGCGCCGTCCCTCGGAGGGTTCCGCTGATTTCTTGTTTGTATTGTTCTGGCGGGCGTCGGCTCTCCGCTCGGTTCTCTTTCAGACGTTAATTAGAGAACCTCAGAACCTCGAGAGCTGTTCACAGGCAGGTGAGGTAAACAGCGCCGGAGGACGCCGCCGCCGTGTTCCACGCCCATCTCAACAGAGCTGTTTTTTTAGGACTCCGTAACGCGGTTCTCAAATCACGGAAACGGAGGCGGATTAGAACCGCCGGGTCACGCCGATCCACCTCACCATCGCCCGGTGGACGTCCACTCCGTCTTAAACCCGCTCAGGTTCCGGTTCTAAGCCCGAACCCTCAGAGGAACCCGACAGGGCGGCAAAGAGGAAAAGAAACTCCATGGAACGTTTTTCAGTTAGAACCCTCATGAAGACCGGGTTCTTTGGGGAAACCCATGTTCTCACCATGTCCTCACCATGTTATTACTATGTCCTAACCCTGTCCTCACCCTGTCCTCACCACAGATGAGTGTAGCTGTGGTACTTCTGTCCATGTCGTGTGTGAGTGTAGAACCTTAATGTTCTATGTGAATCAGACTTTAGAGAGACACAGCTGGATTAGGACATCGGTTCTATGATGGTACTCTTTTAGATAGAAGGTTCTGTAGATGTTCTGACCCACCTCGACCTGAGACTTGGTGGTGTTGGGGTTCTCAGTGGGTCCGGACCGAGGGTTCACCGAGGCGGTGGACACGGCGGCGTCCGATTTGAGCGCTAAACTGATGTCCGTCAGGCCGAAGTCCCGGATGGCTTTACCTGAGGAGCAGAACGTACACAGAACTCAGAACAGGGTTCTACCACAGAGCACATGATCCAGAACATCAGGTTCAAAACGTGAAGCATCATGTCCCTAAAGAGAACATTAGAAGAACATGACCTGATGGTTCTCCACTGAGGAACAGAACCCTGCTGGAGATCTATACCACACGTCTCTAAATCAAGAACCTAAATGATTAATGACGTCCTCCATTCATGAGGGGATCATTCCAAAGGTGTTTGGTGGGGCGGAGGTCAGGACGTCTTTATACATGCTGGAACCAAAAAGGGTTCTCCCCAAAGTGTTCCTACAGAAGTTACAGAGTGAACAGTTCTCCAGAACATTGGGAGGCTTCTTGATTCGGTGGAACCGAACGAAACCCCTGCCCCTGGCTTCAGTGATGGATCCCAAATATGTTTGTCCCCGTTGTGGAACTCACTTAGAACGTCAGGATTCAGTATAAAAATGTTCTGCCGGGTCAGGAGCCCACATATCCTGGGTTCTGGGGAGGCGTCGTTTGTTGCATTAATAAACCATGCGCACCTCCGTGTGGACCGTCTCATCCTGCCACTGAACAGAACCCGGGCTATGAGCGGCGGGACGTCCGCGGGCTCGGGGCAGTGGAACTTTAGTCCCACAATGGTGGCCTTGTGAGTCCCAAACAGCAGAACAGAGGATGGTTCTGAGGTCTGCTGGAAGCGAGGACAATCAGAGACGTCTGTTTCCCCGACACCTCCTCAAACGCGGGGGATGGGGGTCTGAGGAGAACTGGCCCAACCGCCAGCCCATGTGGTTCCCACTCCGGGTTCCTCGCGTGACCCCGACCTCATGGACGTGAAGAACACAAAAGGGACCTTCCAACATGATGACGTTTTGGAAAGTAATGACTTCGGTTCTTAGTGGCGGTTCACTTGGCTGCAGTTCCTGAACCCCAACGGTTCCAACAATGAGACGACTCTTTGGGAGGAACAGGAGGGGGGAGGGGGGGGGGCAAATTATGCTTACAGAACCACTTTAGTAGCGCTGCTGCCACAACGTAATCTCAAAACGGTTCTCGAGAGGAGATCTGGATCCATGGACGCCATGCACCACTTCCTCAGAACGTTCTCTCCACCAGCTCTGCTCCACACCACCCCCTACAGGTTCCCTGTCCCAGTTGGGCGCTCGGTTCCATGTGTTTGATATTTCAGGCCTATCCCGGGCTCAGGCTACAGGTCAGAATCTGATGGCTTGGGTTCCGCGTAGCTACAAAATGAGTTTCCTGTACGTGATGGAACATCTCAGAGGTGCAGCGAACCCGTGGAGGAGGCCGCAGCACACTGACGGCAGACCCACTAAAGGAACGTCCTAGCGGAACGTCATCTGAGCTGCAACGTTCTCCCTACCAGCACCAGAGAACCTGAGGAAAGAGGAACCATCTCCTGCTGCGTGAAGGCTTCATCGTTTGGACAGAAGGTTCTCAGTGAGGTTTGGAGAACGCAGTGTTTGGTCTGAACGGCGGAACTGTGTTGGAACCGAGGGGGTGATTATGTAAACGTGCTGTACGGAACCGCGCTGGTAAACGTTTCATTATCTGCTCATCACGCAGCACGCGTCCCAGATTCAGCTGATCTTCTGTAATCTGATTTGGGACGGAACCTCAGAGGACACAATTAAATTAACAGACGAGGAACCTCCTCTCACCAAGAATCAGGTTCCACATCTGACCCACGAGAACGTTCACATCATCCTCCCCACGCGCACCCCCACCGGCCGATGGTGGACCCGAGATGTTCTGAACCTCACTGAGATCTCACTGTTCCTGCAGGATTCATTGGTTTTGCCAAAGGTTCCGCTCTGCATAGAACATCAGCATGGTCTCACCATCACACTATGATTTCACCATGTTCTCACTCTGTTCTCACGATGTTCTCATCATGTTCTCACCCTGTTCTCACCATGTTCTCATCATGTTCTTGTTCTCACCCTGTTCTTAACATGTTCTTATCATGTTTGTACAATATCTCATCATGTTCTCAACCTGTTTGTACTATGTCTCACCATGTTCTCATCATGTTCTCACCATGTGTTTTCCATGTTCCTGTTCTTGTTCTCACTCTGTTCTCACCATGTTCTTGTTCTCACCCTGTTCTCACCATGTTCTCACCCTGTTCTCACCATGTTCTTGTTCTCACCCTGTTCTCACCATGTTCTTGTTCTCACCCTGTTCTCGTTCTCACCCTGTACTCGTACTCACCCTGTTCTCACCCTGTTCTCACCTTGTTCTTGTTCTCACCTTATTCTCACATTATTCTCACCATGTTCTCACCATGTTCTCACCCTGTTCTCACCTTGTTCTTGTTCTCACCTTATTCTCACCATGTTCTCACCCTGTTCTTGTTCTCACCTTATTCTCACCATGTTCTCACCCTGTTCTCACCCTGTTCTTGTTCTCACCTTATTCTCACGCTGTTCTCACCCTGTTCTCACCCTGTTCTCACCATGTTCTCACCATGTTCTCACCCTGTAGAAGGTTGATTGTGATGTGAAGCAGTCTCTGAGACCTCCACCCTGACCTCACCATGATGGACCCTCAGGCCTACGGCGCCCGTATGCGGAACGTTCTCTGGTTTGAAAGCAGACATGGAGTGGTTCTTACGTAGGCAGGTGTTCTCCCTGAAGTCCTGGAGAAATCTCTCACACTCCCCCTCCTGGTTCCCGCTGTTCCTACAGCTACACCACGGCGAGATGGAGAACTCCGTGTGGTTGGCGTCCTCGTAGTTGGGAGTCATGTCGGTTCCTTTAGAGGAAGAGCGCGAGAAACAAAAGCATCAGAGTAAAGTTCACGTGGTGGAACCTCAAACGGAACCGATTAAAGGATCCAGAGGATGGTTTCTCAGAACATGAGGTTCTGAAGTTCTACCTCAGGAGATCTAAACGAGTGATCTCACCGATCAGACCCACGTAGGAGGTCAGGCAGGCCTGCAGGTTGTCGTTGGGGCAGGTGGAGACCCACTCTGGACTCATCTGACAGTTGGTGTGGAAGTCGGCCAGTCTGGACCTGGACGTGAAAGAGAGAACCCATCAGCGCGGAACCCACAGGAACCCACCGAAGAGTCATGAGGTCACCATGAGGTCATGATGATGAAGAGAACCTACTAAAGCACATCATCATCAACAACATGAAAAACACATCTGCACCCAACAACCCAACCCAATGACTCAGGACCAGGGTTCCGATTCAACTCACTGATGCTCAGTAACAAACACCAAATTCTGACCCGCTCTCTCTCCCTCTCCCCCTCCCTCACTCGCTCACACTCGCCCTCTCTCTCGCCCTCTCTCTCTCTCTGTCTCTCTCTCTGTCTCTCTCTCTCTCTGACTCTCTCTCTCTTTCTGTCTCTCTCTCTCTCTGTCTGACTCTCTCTCTCACTCGCCCTCTCTCTCTCTCTCTCTCTCTCTGAGCGTCTCATTCATGGTTCCAGACTAAGGGTCCTTTGTGGTTCTCAGACGCTCAGGGTTACAGAAGACGGGGACGTTCCCTCATTCGTCCTCGCGGGTTCTTTCTTGTCTGGTGGTCATGGCGATGTTCTGATTATTAATCAGTTCAGCGTTGTCCGCAGAACCGCAGGACCGCCTCAGGTGATCACATGACCCGGTGACAAGCGCGCCTTTCATTCGGCGGTGTTAATGTCCCCGGCGCTGACGGGTCCTGCGTTCTCGGTTCTAAATGGGGTTTTTTAAGAAAATGCCATGAACAGTGGCCCCGCCCTCTTCTACACACATGATTTCACAGATGCCTCGGATTGGTTAGTGTCATTGAGGTGTCTTTGTGTTTGTGGAGCATCATGGGAACCCTGGAGGAACCTTGTGGGAGGGCCTGGGGAGGTGCTGTGGGGGGTGAGGTGGGGGGTTCCCTGCGGGGGGGGGGGTGAATGAGCAGATCATCAATCAGAGTTGAGTTTCAGGTGAAATGTTTAAAACTCCATTAAATGTGTTTACATGAACATGTGACTCCTGACTCACACACACACACACACACACACA
>JAFMOC010000313.1:142500-155000 GCA_019802505.1 Corydoras sp. C115 | reverse complement strand
TTGTGATGTGAGGTTGTGGTGTGAGGATGTGGTGTGAGGTTGTGGTGCGAGGTTGTGGTGCGAGGTTGTGGTGCGAGGTTGTGGTGCGAGGTTGTGGTGCGAGGTTGTGGTGTGAGGTTGGGTTGTGGTTGTGGTGTGAGGTTGTGGTGCGAGGTTGTGGTGCGAGGTTGTGGTGTGAGGTTGTGGTGTGAGGTTGTGGTGCGAGGTTGTGGTGCGAGGATGTGGTGTGAGGATGTGGTGCGAGGTTGTGGTGCAAGATTGTGGTGCGAGGTTGTGGTGCGAGGTTGTGGTGTGAGGTTGTGGTGTGAGGATGTGGTGTGAGGATGTGGTTTGAGGTTGTGGTGCGAGGTTGTGGTGCGAGGTTGTGGTTGTGATGTCATTGAGAGGTTGTGGTGCGAGGTTGTGGTGCGAGGTTGTGGTTGTGGTGTCATTGAGAGGTTGTGGTGCGAGGTTGTGGTGCGAGGTTGTGGTTGTGGTGTCATTGAGAGGTTGTGGTGCGAGGTTGTGGTGCAAGGTTGTGGTTGTGGTGTCATTGAGAGGTTATGGTGCGAGGTTGTGGTTGTGGTGTCATTGAGAGGTTGTGGTGCGAGGTTGTGATGTGAGGTTGTGGTGCGAGGTTGTGGTGTGAGGTTGTGGTGTGAGGTTGTGGTGTGAGGTTGTGGTGCGAGGTTGTGGTGCGAGGTTGTGATGTGAGGTTGTGATGCGAGGTTGTGGTGTGAGGTTGTGGTGCGAGGTTGTGGTGCGAGGTTGTGGTGCGAGGTTGTGGTTGTGGTGTCATTGAGAGGTTGTGGTGTGAGGTTGTGATGTAAGGTTGTGGTGCGAGGTTGTGGTGCGAGGTTGTGGTGTGAGGTTGTGGTGCGAGGTTGTGGTGTGAGGTTGTGATGTGAGGTTGTGATGTGAGGTTGTGGTGCGAGGTTGTGGTGCGAGGTTGTGGTGCGAGGTTGTGGTGCGAGGTTGTGGTGTAAGGTTGTGGTGCGAGGTTGTGGTGTGAGGTTGTGGTGCGAGGTTGTGGTGCGAGGTTGTGGTGCGAGGTTGTGGTGCGAGGTTGTGGTGCGAGGTTGTGGTGCGAGGTTGTGGTGCGAGGTTGTGGTGCGAGGTTGTGGTGTGAGGTTGTGGTGCGAGGTTGTGGTGTGAGGTTGTGGTGTGAGGTTGTGGTGCGAGGTTGTGGTGTGAGGTTGTGGTGCGAGGTTGTGGTGTGAGGTTGTGGTGTGAGGTTGTGGTGTGAGGTTGTGGTGCGAGGTTGTGGTGTGAGGTTGTGAGGTTGTGGTGTGAGGTTGTGGTGCGAGGTTGTGAGGTTGTGGTGTGAGGTTGTGGTGCGAGGTTGTGGTGCGAGGTTGTGGTGTGAGGTTGTGGTGTGAGGTTGTGGTGTGAGGTTGTGGTGTGAGGTTGTGGTGCGAGGTTGTGGTGCGAGACTGAAGGCGGAGCAGATGGAGTTCAGGGTGGAGCTGCGAGTGCGTGATCACATGGCTGAGAGGACACAGCCTATTGGAGCACATCTGAGTCTTTTCCATTAGAACCCGCCGCGTCTCGGTTCTCCACCAGCACACACTTACATTAAGTGAGATCTGAACCGACGAGGCTGAAAGTCGCAGTTCTGATGCATGTCGGCATTAAGGTGCTCAGTACAGACCTCACGTATCACTCAGACAGACTCCGACTGAACATGTCCTCCACCATCAGAGGACAGAGAACCTCAGAACCCTGTCTCTGAGGCTCGGTCTACAGGGTGGAGCAGCACCACCACATCCTCAGAGAGCAGAGTGGACGAGATGTTCTGTCATTATTTATAGGTTTGTATGTGTGCCAGCGCGTCCTCCTAACGGAACCGGGGGGTGGAGGAAACCCGGGGGGTGGAGGGAAACAGGGGGGTGGAGGGAAACAGGGGGTGGTGGAGGGAACCGGGGGGTGGAGGGAACCGGGGGGTGGAGGGTACCGGGGGGTGGAGGGAACCGGGGGGTGGAGGGTACCGGGGGGTGGAGGGAACCTGTTCTGACCCGAGTCATGGCAGGTGAGTTAATAGCGGGACGGCGGGTGAGGGACGCTGCCTGTCGGCGTTTAGCATTAATGCCACTGAAGGACGGCGTGTCCCCGCGTCCCACAGAAGAACCTTCAGACACAGAGAACCGAGATACCAGAACCACTCTCCATTCAGAACATCCATCAGTCACTCTGCAACGGTACCTTAGAACATCATCATCACCTTCATCATCATCACCTTCATCATCACCACCTTCATCATCACCATCATCATCATCATCATCATCACCTTCATCTTCTTCATCATCATCATCACCTTCAACATCATCATCATCATCATCATCACCTTCATCTTCTTCATCATCATCATCACCTTCATCATCATCATCACCACCTTCAACATCATCATCATCATCATCATCATCATCTTCTTCATCATCATCATCACCTTCATCATCATCATCACCACCTTCAACATCATCATCATCATCATCACCTTCATCTTCTTCATCATCATCACCACCTTCAACATCATCATCATCACCTTCATCTTCTTCATCATCATCATCACCTTCAACATCATCATCATCATCACCTTCAACATCATCATCATCATCATCACCTTCATCATCATCACCTTCAACATCATCATCATCACCTTCATCATCACCTTCATCTTCTTCATCATCATCATCATCATCATCACCACCTTCAACATCATCATCATCATCACCTTCATCATCATCACCTTCATCATCATCATCATCACCTTCAACATCATCATCATCATCACCTTCATCATCATCACCTTCAAAATCATCATCATCACCTTCATCATCATCATCATCATCATCACCATCACCATCACCACCTTCATCATCACCACTTTATCATCATCTTCATCATCTTCATCATCACCTTTATCATCATCATCACCACTTTATCATCTTCATCATCTTCATCATCACCTTTATCATCATCATCACCTTCACCACATTTATCATCATCACCTTTATCATCATCATCACCTTCATCATCATCTTCATCCTCTCTGAGACAGTAGAGCTCTGTGAGGATGGTGGTGGTGAAGGTGAGGATGATGAAGGTGGTGGTGAAGGTGAGGATGGTGATGGTGATGGTGGTGGTGAAGGTGAGGATGATGAAGGTGGTGGTGGTGGTGAAGGTGGTGGTGATGAAGGTGAGGATGATGAAGGTGGTGGTGAAGGTGAGGATGGTGATGGTGGTGGTGATGAAGGTGAGGATGATGAAGGTGGTGGTGGTGTGAGGTTGTGAGGTTCTCTGGTGGATCTGAACACGTCATCTCACTCCCACAGATCTCACAGGGCTGCATGTTCTACATGTTCTAAGTGTTCTACACGTTGTGCATGTTCTACATGTTCTGCATGTTCTACATGTTCTACATGTTCTAAATGTTCTACATGTTCTAAATGTTCTAAAATGTTCTAGGTGTTCTGCATGTTCTAAGTGTTCTGAGTGTTCTGAGTGTTCTAAGTGTTCTGCATGTTCTAAGTGTTCTAGAGCGCTGGAGTGTGAAATGATAAAGTGAGAGTCAGTACGGTTCCTGCAGCAATGTGTGGGGTTCTCCCTCTCCTCATGACTGATGCACGACTACAGGAACTGGAACTAATGATACAGACCCGAGGGCGAGAGAGGCCATTTCAATACAGAGAGAGAGAGAGAGAGAGAGAGAGAGAGAGAGAGGAGAGAGAGAGACAGAGAGGATAGAGAGAGAAGAGGAGAGAGAGAGAAGACAGAGAAGAGAGAGAGAGAGAGAGCAGAGAGAGAGAGAGAGAGACAGAGAGATAGAGAGAGAGAGAGAGAGAGAGAAGAGAGAACAGACAGGAGAGAGACAGGACAGAGAGAGACAGAGAGAGAGAGAGAGACAGAGAGAGAGAGAGACAGAGAGAGAGAGAGAGAGAGAGGAGAGAGAGAGAGACAGAGAGAGAGAGACAGAACAGAGAGAGACAGTAGAGAGAGACAGAGAGAGAGAGACAGAGAGAGAGAGAGGGAGAGAGAGAGACACAGAGAGAGAGAGACAGAGAGAGAGAGACAGAGAGAGAGAGAGAGACAGAGAGAGAGAGAGAGAGAGAGAGACAGAGAGAGAGAGACAGACAGAGAGAGACAGAGAGAGAGAGAGAGAGAGAGAGAGAGACAGACAGAGAGAGAGAGAGACAGAGAGAGAGACGGAGTGGATGAGTGGATGGGTAGGTGGGTGGATGTGTGGATATGTGGTTGAATGGGTGGGTGGATGGGTGGATGTGTGGTTGGATGGATGGATGGGTGGATGGATGGGTAGGTGGATGGGTAGGTGGATGGGTAGGTGGATGGGTAGGTGGATGGGTAGGTGGGTGGGTAGGTGGGTGGATGTGTGGATGCAGGGATGAGGTTGGTCTGTATGACTCCATCATCTGGTTTTTCTGAACTGATGGATGAAATAATGAAGGCAGATGTCTGGATGGAGAGCTGCGGTGAGATAGAGATGGATGGATGAACGGATGGATGAATGGATGGATGTGTCGGGGTTTAGAAGTCGTGAACCGATCGATCAATCACAGGATGAGCTGAAGGTTAATGAATAAATGACGGGTGGAGGACAGAACGCACAGAGAGGATGAAGGATGGGGGTGTTAATGGAGGCATTGACCTTAAAGATGGATGAGCGATGGAGCTCCCACAGAAAAAACACTCACACAGACACAGGGAGAACATGCCAACTCCACCCGTGGACTAGAACCAATCGGGAGGTGAGGGTGGATGACCTCATTCATGTGAGTAACCAAACAGTCGTCCACCACAGGACCAGGAGATGTCTCCAAGAACCAATCACCAAAGCACATGGAACTATAACCCTCATTATAACCCTTAAATCTGATTGGCTGAGCTGAGCTCAGGACAGGACGCCAATCCATCGCTGGACACACACTCACTCACTCTACATGGGGCAATTTCGAGCATTCAAATCACATTGAATCCATGTTTTTGGACTGTGTGAGGAAACCGGAGAACCCGGAGCAATCCCACATGGACACGGGGAGAACATGCAAACTCCACGCAGATTGGAATTCGAACCTGGATCCCCAGCGCTGAGAGGAGAACATGCCAATCACCAAGCCACTGGTGTCCAGGTTGTGTATTATTGTGAATAAATCACATGGTGTAACTGTCGTCCACTGCGCCTCACGCCCAAAGATACCGCATCATGTGATTTATTCAGACCGAGGCCACGCCCCCTCGTACCTGGTTGCCAGCGATGTTAACAGAAGGTGGAGAACCTCCATTCTGATCTGGGTGTAGGTTCCGCGTGTTGTTTGTCCGTCGGTTCCGCGCGCTGGATGAGGCTTCCATTAAACTCTCTGCGGTCGAGCACTCGCACTTAAAAAGCTCCACATAATGGAGGAGAACACCCCCCCCCACCCCCCCACCCGCCTGATGTGGAGTTGACCGTAAAGTGCCGACCACGGCGCCGGGTTCCGTTTCACGGCGTCGCCGGGCGATCGGGGCCGAGGCGCGGACGCGCAGCGGTGCGTGTTTACGGGTTCGTCTGCGGTCGGTGGGTTACGCGTGAAACCCCCCCCCACCCCCACCCCCCCACCTGACTGTACTTCCACCGCGTCTCCACCCGCCGCAGAGCGCATTAATTATTGATGCGCGTCGGGTTCTGCGATCGGCGGGCGTGGACGCTCGGGCCGCCGTTCCAAAAGAGGCCAATCAATGGGACGCTCCGCGCCGAGCGGGCGGTCGGGGCGTACGATCCATAACCGCACAGCTACAGTACAACGACAACAACAACAACCTCCACCCCCTCCACCAACCCCTCCATCACCACCACCATCGATGGAGTCAACACACGTTCAAAAACATCTGAGAACATGCGCAGACCCGACGGCGCGGACAACAGATCGATCGCCGGCAGGTCACATGACTCGTTCTGTTGGCAGAACCCGGTTGGACATTTATAGAACCTTTCATTTAACCCACAGATGCAGTTGGAGACCTGGGTGGTGAGGACATGACGGGACATTTGGTAAGACAGCGAGGAGGACAGTTAGAACGTTGGAACGTTGGAAGCAACGAGTTTCTGGTGGAAAGAGCAGGGTGCCGGAGAAACAGAACTACAGAAATAGAGAGATGGGATAGGAACCGGGGACAGGATGGGGTGGGGTGGTTGGGGGGGGGGGTTAGGTTTGGATGGGATGGATGTTAGAATGGTGTGGGAACATGGGCTGGAGAACATTGCAGAAGGTCCTGGAGAGCTGAGGAGTTAAAACGACCTTCAGAACCTGAGAACCCTCAGCAACGGAACGTGGAAAAGACGGGGGGGGGGGAGGGGGGGACAGGGGGGGGACGTGGGTGGAGGATTCGGGAAAATAAAGTAAATAACTAAAGGAACTCTATAATCAGGAGAATGAGAGAGGAGAAGGGAAAGGAAGGGATAGGCCTGAGAATGTTAGTGTAAGACGTGAGGAATGAGGCTTTGAGGTTTCACAGGGCGAGAAGAGAACCGGAGGAGAACCGGAGCGTAAGGAGACGAGGTGGTGAAGCCTACAGAGATGTTGGAGGGGGGAAGGGGGTGATTGAGGGTGTGGGCGGTGGACGGAGTGGGACAGGGGACAGGGGACGGTAGAACGTCGGTACCTTCGCTCAGACCCATGTGGATGCCCCAGTAGTTCTGCAGACACACCACCTCCTTCTTCATGCCCCGTTTGCAGCGGCAGTCCACCAGCGGCGTCTCCTGCAGGAAGTCCAGCGCCGCCTGGCACTCCCGGTTGGACAGCATGGCGTTCCAGTCCTTGCCGGCGAGACACTGCCTGATGATGCGGTAGCGCGAGCTGCACTGCGCGCTCAGGTTGCACTCCTCACTCGCCCGCAGGCAGTCCACAAAGTCCTGAGGCGGAGACGACGGGGACGCCGAGGCGGCGGACAGGGACAGCTCATCTACAGACGGGAGGACAGGAGTCAACACAGCCGGAAAATACAAACAAACGCCTTCACTGGGACGTTTCACTGAATTAGAGGTTCTGATGAGCGGACAGACTCCGGGTTCTGCTGGACTAGAGACCTACAGACCTTCTGCAGAACTACAGACCAACAGAACTACAGACCAACAGAACTACAGAAATACAGACCAAAAGACCATAAGAACTACAGACCAAAAGATCTAAAGACCAACTGAACTACAGACCAACAGAACTACAGACCATAAGAACAAGAGACCAAAAGAACTACAGACCTACAGACCATAAGAACTACAGACCTGAAGACCATAAGAAATACAGACCAACAGAACTACAGACCAAAAGAACTACAGACCTTCAGACCTGGAGAACTACAGACCTGGAGAACTGCAGACCAATAGACCTACAGACCTACAGACCATAAGAATTGAGACCATAAGAACTACAGACAAAAGGACTACAGACCATAAGAACTAGAGACCATAAGAACTAGAGACCATAAGAACTACAGACAAAAGAACTACAGACCATAAGAACTACAGACCTACAGACCACAGGAACTACCGACCAACAGAACTACAGACCTACAGACCACAGGAACTACCGACCAACAGAACTACAGACCAAAAGCACTACAGACCTACAGACCATGATAACTACAGACCTGGAGAACTACAGACCAAAAGACCTACAGAACTAGACCTACAGACCAAAAGAACTACAAATGAATAATGATTCCTGAGTCGTGAGTGAGTCATTCGTTCAGTTTTTATTTGACTCATTTAGAGCCTCAGTGGATCTGATTCTGCAGATAAAGGTTCAGTTTAATGTTCTACACGAATGAATATTTACAGAGAACCCACAGAGTGCTCCTCTGCACACCATGAGAGAGACACACACAGAGAGAGACACAGAGAGAGAGAGAGACAGAGAGAGACAGAGAGAGAGAGAGAGAGAGAGAGACAGAGAGACACAGAGAGAGAGAGAGACAGAGAGAGACAGAGAGAGAGAGAGAGAGAGACAGACAGAGAGAGACAGAGAGAGAGAGACAGACAGACAGAGGAAATGAGTCACTACTGACACCTACAGAGCCCAACTCATTATCACCTGAATATGGATCATGATGTGACCTGTGACTGAACCACAGACATACAAACCTGCAGAACCACAGACCTAAAGACATATAGAACTACAGACACACAGGCCTACAGAACCACAGACCTTCTGAAACACAGACCTGCAGAACCACAGACCTAAAGGCATATAGAACTGCAGAACCACAGACCTACAAAACCACAGACCTAAAGACATATAGAACTACAGAACCACAGACCTGCAGAACCACAGACCTAAAGACATATAGAACTACAGAACCACAGACCTGCAGAACCACAGACCTAAAGAACTACAGAATCACAGACCTGCAGAACCACAGACCTGCAGAACCACAGACCTAAAGACATATAGAACTACAGAACCACAGACCTGCAGAACCACAGACCTAAAGACATATAGAACTACAGACACACAGACCTGCAGAACCACAGACCTAAAGACATATAGAACCACAGACCTGCAGAACCACAGACCCACAGACCTGCAGAACCACAGACCTCAACATAAACCTCAAACTTTACCTCGACCTTAATATCAATATCAACCTTGAGGATGTGATTGGGTTAAAACTCATTACTGTAAATGAATCATAACATCATAATGAGTCATAATGAGTCATAATGATGCTGATTCCTTTATGTTTGATGGATTCAGTGTATTTTAAATAATAAACGACGTGAGGAAACGGTGATGGAACCGATGGAAGGTCTTCAGAGGAACCCTGCTGATTGGTTGTGTGATTGTTGTTCCTTCTGCAGCGTTCAGTGAACATATCGATTCATATCACAGAACGCACAGCGGGATGTTCAACAGCCATTACATCAGAGCAGCAGACGTGTTAATTAAACACCAATTAACTCCTCAGCACACAGGATTTAACCCCCGAGCTTCTCACTCCTCACACCTCCTCCATCACGAGTCCCGAGCAGCACGGGGCAGGAGCAGCGCGGGGCAGGAGCAGCGCGGGGCAGGAGGCGGGGTTACATCAAAGAGAACGTGTCAGAGGAGTGAGGGGTTAATTCCTCGTCTGAGTTCAGAACGTCTGATTCAACAGAACACGGCGCTCAGCGCTCAGCGCTCAGCCTCACGGGAGGACGAGCCAGCGCTCAGGTGTACTGACTCCAATACCTCAAAAGTCTTCAACCTGCAGAGGGTCAGAAAGACCAACCCTTAACCCTAAACCCTAAACCTAAACCCTAAGAAACTAAATCCTAAAAAAACTAAACCCTAAAATATACTAAACCCTAAAAAACTAAACCCTAAAAAAACTAAACCCTAAACCTAAACCCTAAGAAACTAAATCCTAAAAAAAACTAAACCCTAAACCCTAAAAAAAACTAAACCCTAAACCTAAACCCTAAAAAAAACTAAACCCTAAAATATACTAAACCCTAAAAAAACTAAACCCTAAACCCTTAAAAAAAAAAACTAAACTAAACCCTAAACCCTAAAAAAAACTAAACCCTAAACCCTTAAAAAAAAAAACTAAACTAAACCCTAAATCCTAAAAAAAACTAAACACTAAACCCTTAAAAAAAATAAAATAAAATAAAATAAAAATAAACCCTAAACCCTAAAAAAATAAACCCTAAAAAACTAAACCCTAGACCCTAAAAAACTAACCCCCCAAAAAACTAAACCCTAAAAAAACCTAAACCCTAAATAAAAACCCTAAACCTAAATGAGTGAATTCCAGGCTGTTAGAAGGTTAGATCTTAATCCGGTTCTCATGTCTGCTGTTCTAACAGAGTAAC
Organism: Corydoras sp. C115; assembly: GCA_019802505.1. Classification (NCBI taxonomy): domain Eukaryota; kingdom Metazoa; phylum Chordata; class Actinopteri; order Siluriformes; family Callichthyidae; genus Corydoras; species Corydoras sp. C115. Next base: position 145,177 of record JAFMOC010000313.1, on the reverse strand, counting down.
TCCTCAGTCTTCTGAGTCTGTTCGTTTTTCCAGAGGAGGTGTTGTGAGGTCACTCACACTCATGTCACACACACACACACACACACTCAGAGAACACGGTGTTTAAATGTTTGTTCAGTTTAAATACTCTGCAGAACCATGCCGCTGTATTGAACCGTACAGCAGAACGTTCCGTTTGCAGATTTAAACTCAGGGGTTTGTGGGTTGTGTGTTTTTTAACGTACAGGTTAATTAAACACAATCATTAATTACAGAATGAAATCGTTACCCAAGATAAAAAATAAGCGTTCTCAAAGCCGTAAGCTGAATGCTGTGATAGAACCTCATCATCAGCTCTAGAACCTTCACTTTTAATTCAGCTCATATTCTCAGCTCAAGGTTAATTAATTTAATCTATTATACAGGTCACCGTAATTCATTAATTACACATCCTACATTTTAAAACCTTTACATTTTATTATTATTATGAAGATTATAATTATTATTATAATTATTTTTATTATTATTATTCCACAGTCTGGTTTTTGATGTTGTTGAGATGTTTTTTAATTAATGTGGTATTAATTATTTTAATTGATTGAATGTTGAGTGGTTGTTGTGTTTTTTTAATTAATGTGGTATTAATTTTTTTAATTGATTGAATGTTGAGTGGATGGGTTGGTTCTGCACCTCCTGATGGTTCCACACCGAGAACCTGTGGGTTGGGTTTTTTTTTTTCAGAACACGGTGTTAAATCTAAAGTGGAATTAATTACGCCTGTTCTGCGGCACGTGCGTTAATGAGATAATGAACGGGTTAACGAGGTGCGTCCGGGGTAATGAGGCTGCACGAGGGGGGGGGGGGGTGTTAATGAAGCCCTGCTCAGAACCTCAACACCTCAGGGACTCAGCAGCGCAGGGGTTCATCCACCTCCCCTGCAGCACCAATTACACTAAAGACACTAACCCCTGATCCGGGGGTGGAGGTGAGGGTGGAGGTGGAGGTGGAGGTGAGGAGGGAGGTGTTAATTAAAGAGTGGAGCCGCCGCGCTGCGTTTCATCTTTCGGGGTGAATGTCGCTCTGATTCAGAGTTCGGAAATCAACGAGTCCTCACTCTGCAGTGTGTGTGTGTATGTGTGTGTGTGTGTGTGTGTGTGTTAAAGACGTGGAGTGTACGCAGTGTGTTCTGCAGGGTGACCTTCATCTCCGTCTCTGCATTACACTCCTCATGAAGGAGAAGGAAGATGAGACGGACGCTCATCCTCATCCTCACCCCCCCCCCCCCCCCGCTCCCCCCAGCCCCATCTTCATCCTCACCCCCCCCCCCCCCGCTCCCCCCGCCCCATCTCATCTCCCACCCCCCCCCCCCCCCCCCCCCCCCCCCCCGCGGTGTCCCGAGCTCGCGGTTCCGACACTTTGAACTTTTTTCAGTCTGATTGACTGATTTACTTTTTTTCAGTCATTAAAGCCGCCGCGCGGTCCGGGCCACCTTCATGCGGGTGGGCTACAGGCGGCCGCCCGTGGGGGGTGGGGGGGGGGGGGGGTGGGTCAGGTGTGTGATGAATATTGATGAGCAGCAGGTGAGGTGAGGTGAGGTGAGGGAGGGGGGGGGGAGGTCACTCACCTGAGAGCAGCAGCAGTCCGCAGAGGAGCAGCGACATGGCGACGGCGCGCGCGCGCGACCCGGCTCTCCGGCGCGCGGCTTCTGCCGACTTCCCAAAAACGCGACGACTCGAGAGAAATCCCGCGCGGACTCCGGACTCCAGCATCCGAACCGAGCCGAGCCGAGCCGAGCCGAACCGAACAGAGCCGAGCGATTCCCGAATTAATCCCGAACTCTGGACTTTATTCCGCTCGCGCTGAATTCACTTAATTCCCGGATCCGTCCCGGAGCGCAGACGCAGACGCAGGCGCAGAGCCCGCGGAGAGACCATGACCCGCAGAGCCACCGAGCCGGCCGCGGAGAGGACGAGGAGGAGGAGGAAGAGGAGGAAGAGGAGAGGAGCAGCCAGAGAGACGCGGCTGCCGCTCACCGCTGCGCTGCAACTCTGCCGCTCCGACTGCGCGGGTACTGGAGGGTGCGCGCGCGTGCGTACGTCTCGGCGCGTGCGTGTGTGTGTGTGTGTGTGTGTGTGTGTGTGTGTGTGTGAGCGTGTGTGTGTGTGTGTGTGTGTGTGTGTGCGTGTGTGTGTGTGTGTGTGTGGGCTCCCGTGACGGAGGAGCTGGCCGCGTTTGGACGTCGTGAGCGGGTTTCTGAATCGGAACCGATTCACCAGAGAGTTCAAATAAAAATAAAAAAATAAAAAAATAATAAAATAAAAATCAGTTTGTTTAAAAATCTCAGTTAAAAACAACGGGGCGTGGCTTAGTGGTTTGGCATGTTCTCCTCTCAGCACTAGTGATTCCCGGTTCGAATCCCGATCTGGGTGGAGTTTCCATGTCCTCCCCGTGTCCGCGTGGGTTTCCTCCGGGTTCTCCGGTTTCCTCCCACAGTCCAAAAACATGGATCAAGGTCAATTGAATTCTCCAAATTGCCCCATATAGAGTGTGTGTGTGTGTGTTCAGTGATAGATTGCCCCCATGTCCTGGGTGTAGGAGGATGAGTCCCCCACTGAGTCTTGGTCCTCCCAAGGTTTCTTCCTTAAATAATAACATAAAAAGGAGTTTTTTCTTGCCACTGTCGCTTCGGCTCGCTCTT
>JAFMOC010000313.1:135000-137500 GCA_019802505.1 Corydoras sp. C115 | reverse complement strand
GAGTGAGGAGGCATCAGGTCTCCCGCCGCCGTTTCACATGCAGGGTTTTCAAAACAGAGCCGAGTCGCCGCGCCGCGCCGCACAGCGCCGCCGGGATAATCAGATCTGCTGACGTTCCGTCGGCGCCGAGAGAACCGGGACCGATCCGGAACGCCGGAGCGCCGGTCCGGACCGCGGTACAGAAACACAATCAGCTTCAGAGGAATTAGATTTAAGCGCAGAACCGAGGAGAGCACTTCCACGCTCGCACCGCCGACGCTCCACTCACCGCCATCCATCAGAGGGGGGGGGGGGGGGGGGGGGTGAATCAGAACCCCGATCATGCCGTGAGGACATGTGGAGTCCGTTCATCCAGAGGCTCGCTGAGGTCAGGCACTGATGTTGGGTGAGGGAGAACGTGGCTCGCCGCTTTGACGGGCCTATCCCGGCACTCGCAGGGCGTGAGGAATCTGAGGCGTACACACACACCAACGTCTGACCTGTGAAAACCAGAGGGGAGAACATGCAAAAGAACACGTGGAATGTCTGGTTGAATGAGACGCCGTGACGGTGCAGCGGCGTGAGAGAGAGGGTTCTGAGGGGCACACACACACACACACACACACACACACACACACACACACACTCACACACACACACACACACACTCACACACACACACTCACACACACTCACACACATATATATACACAGTCACACACACACACACACACACACACACACACACTCACATACACACACACACACACATACATACACACACACAAACACACACATATATATATACACAGTCACACACACTCACACATACACTCACACTCTCACACACACACACACACACACACACTCACACACACACACTCTCACACTCACACACTCTCACACTCTCACACACACACACATACACACACGTGCGCGAGTGTTTATGCAAATTCCTGTCTGAGCTGAAGAAAGGAACCGAGCCGACACGGACGAGGGGATTCAGAGGTCGAGAACCGAGAACCGGAGTCCACTGCTGTCCTGCTCTCCACTCAGACACACACACACACACACACACACACACACACACACACACACACACACACACACTCACACACACACACTCACACACACACTCACACACACACACTCAGAGTGGAGAACAGTAAGGTCGTGGCGGTGCGACTGACGCCTCTCGCGCTCCGGCGTTCTCTCTGATGTTCTCTCAGCGAGGTTCTCTCATGAATTCTAATTTGCGAATCCCTGACCTCGTTATCGCTCCGTCAGAACCAACGCGCCGTCTCGCACCAAAACACGGACGCGCGAGAGCCGGCGAGCGCAAACACCGCGTTTGATCTCATGTGCGGTCACACAGCCGCCGACGGAACGCGGAACCGGCCTCCCGGTTCACGTTCGGAAAGGACTCGGGATTCAGAACGATTCAGAATCAATCAATCCTTCTGATTCGTCGACCAATCAGCATCCGGCACATCCACCACACCTCCATCCACCGCTCCACCACACCTCCACCACACCTCCATCCACCCCTCCACCACACCTCCATCCACCGCTCCACCACACGTCCATCCACCGCTCCACCACACCTCCATCCACCGCTCCATCACACCTCCATCCACCGCTCCATCACACCTCCATCCACCGCTCCACCACACCTCCATCCACCGCTCCACCACACCTCCATCCACCGCTCCATCACACCTCCATCCACCGCTCCACCACACCTCCATCCACCCCTCCACCACACCTCCATCTACCCCTCCACCACACCTCCACCACACCTCCATCCACCGCTCCACCACACGTCCATCCACCACACCTCCATCCACCGCTCCACCACACCTCCACCACACCTCCATCCACCACTCCACCACACCTCCATCTACCCCTCCACCACACCTCCATACACCGCTCCACCACACCTCCATCCACCGCTCCACCACACCTCCATCCACCGCTCCACCACACCTCCATCCACCGCTCCACCACACCTCCATCCACCGCTCCACCACACCTCCACCACACCTCCATCCACCGCTCCACCACACCTCCATCCACCGCTCCACCACACCTCCACCACACCTCCATCCACCGCTCCACCACACCTCCATCCACCGCTCCACCACACCTCCATCCACCGCTCCACCACACCTCCACCACACCTCCATCCACCGCTCCACCACACCTCGCTCCACCGCTCCACCACACCTCCATCCACCGCTCCACCACACCTCCATCCACCACTCCATCACACCTCCATCCACCCCTCCACCACACCTCCATCCACCGCTCCACCACACGTCCATCCACCACACCTCCATCCACCGCTCCACCACACCTCCACCACACCTCCATCCACCACTCCACCACACCTCCATCTACCCCTCCACCACACCTCCATACACCGCTCCACCACACCTCCATCCACCGCTCCACCACACCTCCATCCACCGCTCCACCACACCTCCACCACACCTCCATCCACCACTCCACCACACCTCCA
>JAFMOC010000313.1:125000-132500 GCA_019802505.1 Corydoras sp. C115 | reverse complement strand
GTTTGTAAAAGCGAAACCTCAGCGTTTTTTTAAAAACCCGTCTTTGTCTTTGAAGCGGGCGAGAGCGAGGACCGGGACGAGTCGGTTCTGCGCGTGACGTTCTAAAGGTTCTGCGTTCCCCTCTCTGTCGGCAAGAATGATAAATTAAAGCCATTATTTCCCATAATGCAGCCTGTAATTGCCGGCAATTAGTCGGCGCGATGAGCGAGGCGTCTGACCTTAACGACGGACAGAACCTCAGACACGGTCTGCGGGGGGGGGGGGGGGGTCCGGCTCGCCGTCGGTTCTGCGCCCACACTCGGGGTTCTCATTCCGGCTGAGATTAATACCTCATCAGAACCCTATACCATCACACCCCCCCCCTAAACAAAATAACCCCGCCCTCCCCATGCCCCGGCGCACCGCTCTGACCTTGAGGCCCGGCGCCGGACGCGGCGGGGGGGCCGGGAGGGGCAGCGCGTTGTTCGTCTGTCAGTAACGCCTCAGAGCCGAGCTGATTGGACGGCGCGGGGTTAACGAAGCGTACTGATAACGAGCTGTTACGGGTCAGCGGCGCAGAAGAACGTCCAAATCACTCTGAAAGAACCTTATTAGAACCAATCAGCTTCAGAAAAGCTTTTAGTCTTAATGACCTTTCAGAACCGAGCGCTCTTCATCAGGTTCCTCTCATCAGAACGACGGACTCCATGGTTCTCCGTTTGTTTACATACTTTAGAACGTACGTTCCCTTCAGCACGCCGGAAGAACCCGAGGAACGTTCTCCACCTGGCTGACTGTACTGATGAGCTCCTCTGTCTGCTGATGGTTGGTGTTGGTGATGTAGTTCTAGTTGTAGTTCTAGTTGTAGTTCTAGTTGTAGTTCCAGTTCACACTGCACTCGGTCTCAGGTCTCATTAAGCTGAATGAGGACGTTGTAGATCAGACGTTCCGTGAGAGCATCAGCGATTAAACTCATTTCAACAACTAATTAGATTAATCACAAGGTTCTCATTAAGAGTTAGAACATGTTTTATAAGGTTCTCATCAGGAGTTAGATGATGGTTCCATAAGATTCTCATCAGGAGATCATGGTTCTTTAAGGTTCTCATCATGTTTTTAGATCATGGTTCTATAAGGTTCCCATCAGGAGTTAGATGATGGTTCCATAAGATTCTCATGAGGAGATCATGGTCCTTTAAAGTTCTCGTTAAGATTCAGATCATGGCTCTATAAGATTCTCATCATGTTGTTAGAATATGGTTCCGTAAGATTCTCATCAGGAGTTACACCATGGTTCTATAAGGTTCTCATCAGGACCCTGGGGTTCCGGGACATCACTGCAGTTAAGCTCTGAAGGTTCTCCGTGGTTCTGACAGCTCAGGCATGCAGATGTTCTATTGATCTCCGTTCTGGTAAAATCACTTCCAGCTTTATAATGCTGCGTTAGTGGAACGCCATAATCCATACGCTTTAGAACGCAACCATAATCCATACGCTTCAGAACGCAACCATAATCCATACGCTTTAGAACACGAGCGTAATCAATAGTTACACACAGAGGGTGGAGATCAATCAGCGCTCCATCAAAGCGACGGCTGTGTAAACATCAGCACCGCGCGGGGGTTCTACACGGTTCCGTTACCTGGAATCAGCCTGAGCAGAACGTGTGCTGAGACGCGGAGAACATGCCAAACTCAAACGATCACCAGTGACTCACTGACTCACTGATTCGACTCTGAGGCTGCTTTTGTAAAGTTCAGGTTGAAGGGTCACTTATAGTCAGTTCAAAGTCGACATTCCAGTTCGTGTCTTGGGTGGGGGCCGGGAGGGGCTCCCGGGGGTGGGGTGGGGGCGGAGCCTGGGCGTGAGGTGTAGGGTCGGGTGGATGTTGAGGGGTCCGTGGCGTCAGAACGCAGGCTCCGCCCGTCGCGAGCCCCGTCTGCGGCAGACGCAACGCTGAGCCAAAGTGCCAATTACGGCGGCGGCGGGCGGGCGGCGGCGAGATGTTTCTGAATTTGATTTATCCGTTTAGACGAAGCGATTTGTCTCGGGGACGCGTTCCCCGTCCTCCGGAGTGAGGACGCCCGGCGGAACGCCAGACTCTGCCCATTTCTTCCGCCGTTGCGAACGCGAGCGTAAGTGAGGAGAATGCAATTTGTTTTAGCGCATTAAACGACGCGGCGCCCGTCGGGAATCGGCGGCGGGCGGAAAATGGCTCCCATTACGGCGAAGGACAGACGTGTGCGCTCCCCCCAATACCCCCCCCACGACACCCACGAATTCTGATGAATAAAAAAAACACCGCCCGCCTCACACTTCTCCTCCGACGCCCAATTTAAAGGCGAGGACAGAAGGAACGCGTGGGGGGGGGGTGGGGAGGGGGGGTGCGAGATGAGGATCCGCGGGTTCGACCGGACGGATCCGCCTGATAAACAACGCCGGGTGTGTCATCCGTCACCTAGAGCTCCGGGGGAACCGCGGGAACCGGCAGAGGACAAGAAGGCTACTTTTCTCACAAGGGCAAATGTGCTGGAACTGGGGCAACTAGAGTCGGGCGCTGGGCAGATTCACCCAGGAGAGGAGGGCAATCTATCACTGGGCACACTCACTCACACACACACACTCTATATGGGGCAATTTGGAGAATTTAATTGACCTTGATCCATGTTCTTGGACTGTGGGAGGAAACCGGAGAACCCGGAGGAAACCCATGCGGACACGGGGAGGACATGCAAACTCCACCCAGATTGGGATTTGAACCGGGAATCCCTAGAGCTGAGAGGAGAACATGCTAAACACTAAGCCACCGTGCCTCCCACAATACATTATTTTAAATCATCAGTATTGCTTTAGTAACAAGTTTGGGGTTGGGGACCCTAAAGGCCCCGTGTGACATCACAAACATGTCGTAGACTGAAGGTTCTGCTGATTACAGAACCCTCATCCAGATGGAAAACCTCGTCATGAGGTTCAGCCGATGTTTACTGAGAACGTCCTCCGGAGGAGACCAAGGAACGGAGCCGGCGTCTGAAACGGAGCTCCCCGGGTTCACAGGAGGTTCCGTGGGGAGGAGCAGAAGAAGCCGAAGTTCTTTCAGATGAATGGAGCGACTGTGAAGCGCTGCGAACTGCGACTCTGCGGCGGGAAATGTGCTAAACGAGGTTCTCACGCTGCCATCTGCTCCGGCGACGGAGAACATCATCGCCGGCATCGTCGGAGGATCAGACGCAAACGTAACGCCAATCAACCACCCGAACCCCGCTGCAGAACAACCCCCCAAAAAACTCAGAGGTTCCAGAGGTTCAGAGTTCTGAGTTATCCCACTTCGGGTCGATCGGGGTGGGTGGGGTGTGTGGGGCGGGGAACCGGATCGGCCCCGGCTCGCGTTCCCGCGGTGCAGTCGAACCGGGAGCCGGAGCACAAACACCGGGACCTGGAATGGCAGGCGGCGCCCCCGGAGGCGGTTTTATTTATATACTGATGGAGGGGAGAGAGCAGCGAGAGCAGCGAGAGCAGAGTCCTGTGGCGAAGCTCGAGGGAGGAGAGAGGCAGCAGCGGGAGGGAGGCAGCCGTGTGCGGAACACTCGGTTAATCACCGCCTCGTTGGAGGCCTCGGCGTCCTCCTGAGAGCCTCGATGGGGGGGGGGGCGGTGTGGGGGGGTAATTACAACACCAGTCAGCACAAAGGAACTGCACCCGGCTCTGCTTTCTCTCAATTTGGGTTGAGTTGCGAGCAAAGATTTAAATAAAAGGTTCCTGGATCGGTTCCCGAGAACCATCACATCACAATTTGGTCATTTGGCAAAAAGGGTCGGACACAGCGCCCCCTGGAGCAATGAGGGTTGAGGGTCGTGCTCAAGGAACCACATTGGTACTTTCAGTGGTCCTGGAATTTGAACCCACAACCCTCAGACTGACAGCCCATCACCACTAACCCTAACCACTGCTCATCCGGGGTTCTCAGACCAGCTGGGAGACATAACCTCTCCAGCATGTCCTGGGTCTCCTCGAGGTCTCCTCCCAGTTGGACTTGCCTCAAACACTCCCTGGAGGGGCGCTCAGGAGGCATTCTTAGCAGATGCCCAAACCACCTTAACTGGCTCCTTTGGACTTCCCGAGCCCCTCCCGGATGACCGAGCTTCTCATTCTAAGGGAGAACCCAGAGACCCTAACCACTGAGCTACCACACCCATCCATTATCTCCCACTGGTCCGGGGTTCGGGTCACTGGGGGCAACCTCCATCAACCCCACCCACCTGTACCAGGCGTTCCCAGACCATCTCCCAGTTGGACTTGCCTCAAACACTTCCCTGGAGGCATCCTTACCAGATGCCCAAACCACCCCAACTGGCTCCTTTGGACGTTTGGAGGAGTAGCGGTTCTACTCCGAGTCTCTCCCGGATGACCGAGCGTCTCACCCTCATCTCTAATGGAGAACCCAGACACCCTGTGGAGGGACCATTTCAGCCGCTCGTATTGGTGGTCTCATTCTTTCGGTCTTTTCTCAAAGCTCCACCGTAGGTGAGGGTAGGAACCTAGAGCGACTGCTAAATCGAGAACCTTGCCTCATGTCTCGGCTCCCACTTCACCACCACAGAGCGGTATAGCGTCCACATCACCGCTGACCCCATCCGCCCCATCCGCCTGTCCCGAGAGCCTTCAAGTCCTCCACCTGAGGCAAGACCTCATCCCTGACCCAGAGAACATGCTCCACCCTTTTCCAGTGGAGAACCGGTTCCTGTGATGGATGTTCTTCATGACATCAGCGTGAAGGCAGCGTGTTACTGCTGTAGCTGCAGAAGGTGGAGGTCTACCTCCAGCCAACCAGATCGAGATAGTTTGAGCATGACGGTTCTGCATGGTCACTGCAGCCGGGGAGCTCGAAAGACATGAATCAGAATGTCGAGTGTATCCCACGGGTGAGCGGTGGTCGGGGCTGATGGAGCACCGTGGACGGGAGCGCGGGACGGCGTGGGGGCGTCTGTAATGGAGGCTCGCTGACTCGCTGGCGGTCAGCACAATCGCCTTTGATTGGAGAACATTAGCGTTCCGCTGAGATTACACGGCTCTGGAGCCATTAAACTGTCAGCAGCAGATCGATCCACAGAACGGCCGGAGAACGCAGAGGGAACACGTGCGAATGTGCGCCGCACCCGCTGAGCCGCCTTACAGGCCTCTGATCAGCTCATTAATTATGCATGCGGTGTTAGTGCAGCAGCGGGGAAGGGGGGGGGGGGGTTACGGATGTATCCCAAATATCTGAAGCTTGCGTTTCAGACGTTCTCCACACTGCGGTGACTGAAAGGTCAGAACTCCAGTCACGACACAGAGTTCCGTGAGTTCAGGAGGTTCCGTGGGATTAGTGTGCTCTGTGCGTTCAGTGGGTTCCGTGAGTTCAGAGGGATTTGTGGGTTCCGTGAGTTCTGCAGGTTCAGTCGGTTCCATGAGTTCAAGGTACTCCATGGGTTCAGTGTGTTCAGTGTGGGCCATGTGTTCCGTGGATTGCATGGGTTCAGTAGGTTCCGTGATTCCAGTGGGTTCTGCAAGTTCAGTGGGTTCCGTGGATTCCATGGGTTCTGCTGGTTCAGTGGGTTCCATGAGTTCTGCAGGTTCAGTGGGTTCCATAGGTTCTGCAGGCTCAGTGGGTTCCAAGGGTTCTCCAGGTTCAGTGGGTTTAAAGGGATCCATGGCTTGAGTGAGTTATGTGTGTTCCTTGGGTTCTGCGGGTTTAGTGGATTGCATGGGTTTAGTGGGTTCCATGCGTTCAATGGGTTCCGTGGATTCCATGGGTTCTGCTGGTTCAGTGGGTTCCATGGGTTCTGCAGGTTCAGTGAGTTCCATGGGTTCTGCAGGTTCAGTGGGTTCCATGGGTTCTCCAGGTTCAGTGGGTTTAAAGGGATCCATGGCTTCAGTGAGTTATGTGTGTTCCTTGTGTTCTGCAGGTTTAGGGGATTGCATGGGTTTAGTGGGTTCCATGAGTTCAGTGGGTTTTGTGGGTTCTGTGTGTTCAGTGGGTTCTGTGTGTTCCATTGGTTTTGTGGGTTCCTTGGCTTCCATGGGCTCCATGGATTATGTTCAGTGGGTTCAGTGGGTTCCACGGGTTCAGTGAGTTTTGTGGGTTCAGTGGGTTCCATGGGTTCCGCGGGTGCAGTGGGTTTTGTGGGTTCTGTGAGTGCAGTGGGTTCCACGGGTTCAGTGGGTTTTGTGGGTTCAGTGGGTTCCATGGTTTCCGCGGGTTCAGTGGGTTTTGTGGGTTCCATGGGTTCTGCGGGTTCCATGGGTTCCGCGGGTTAAGTGGGTTTTGTGGGTTCTGTGAGTCCAGTGGGTTCTGCAGGTTCCGTGGGTTCCATGGGTTCCGTGGGCTGCTGGGTTCAGTGAGTTCCGTGTTTGTTGGTTTGTTGAAGCTCTGCGCCGTGACCTTGGAATGAAAGTCTATAGAAATTCATAAATAAACGATGGTTCTGTTCAGCGGTGAGAGAACCGCGTGCGCCTCAGATTCCAGGATAAAGAACCAATCAGCCGGCGGCGCTGGTGGAGGTGGTGGTGCTGCGGCGGGGCGGCGCGCTGACCTCTGAGCGGGACGAGCGTCTGACTGACAGCTGAAGGCGTCTCTGCTTGTTAAACAGAACCGGCGCTCGGTCCGGGGGCAGCCCGTCTCTGAAGGACGTTCCGGATCACAGAGACAAACAGGTGGAGGGTAAGTCCCCAAATTAGTTCCAGCAGAACCGCAGAGTCGGCTTAGAACCCTTAAACTGTCAGTCCGGAATAAACAGGCGTCCTCATTAAACTACAGATTCAGAGCCGGAACCCAGAACGATTCACTGAGTCAGTTCACCCTGAGGTACCGCCCCCAAACCCAGCAGACACGTACGGAACCCAAACAGAACCAACTCCACCAAGATGATTCAGCGAATCACACCTTAAAGCACTGAAAGATCCGACTCACTGATTCACTCAGTCACAGACACTGGATCTTAAATGACTCGCTGAATCAAACTGAATTAAATAAAGTTAATTATTCACTGATTCATTCAGTCACTGATTCATTCAGTCACTGATTCATTCAGTCACTGATTCATTCAGTCACTGATTCAAACCTAGTTCTCAGTCTCTGAGGTCATGATTCGAGTCACGACACTGAGTTAATAATTCACTTGATGATTTGATTCCCTGATTCAGACACTGGATCCTAAATACATTGACTCACTGAATCAGAACAAAGTTAATGATTCACTGATTCAAATGTGGTTCTGAGTCTCTGAGGTCATAATTCGATTCACGACACTGAGTTTACGATTCAATTCAAGGTCATGATTCGATTCGCAGTAGATTCATCATGACTCAATTCACGACACTGAGCTTACGATTCAATTAATGATATGATTCACTGATTCAGACACTGGTTTGTAAATGACTTGCTGAATCAAACTGAATTGATTAAAGTTAATGATTCACTGATTCGTTTGCCGACTTGCTGAATTAAATGATTCAAACAGTTCCTTGATTCAGTGATGAAGGTTC
>JAFMOC010000313.1:107500-117500 GCA_019802505.1 Corydoras sp. C115 | reverse complement strand
GATCTCATTTAGGAAGACGGCGGTGCGATGGGGTTCCGAGTCCCGCGGTAACGAAGCGCACCACATGAAAGCGCCGACGTTCTTCAGCAATTATTTATGTTTCCCGTTTCGGAGGCTGCGCACACAGCCGGCGTTCTGCTCCGCTTCAGATCCGCCGGGGTGCGATGGTACCGAACGTGGAATGAATACGGCGCGCCGGCGCGATCGGGGCCTTTAAACAGGTTGCCAAACGGGTCTGCCGGGAGCGGCTCCTTATTTATGAGGCCGGGGAGGACGGCGGCGTGTCCTCACACCAACCGCACAAACACATTAGGTGTGATTAAGGAGCCCTAATTCTCTGCGAGGCTGCACCAGACTCAATGTAATTAAGAGCAATGCCAGAGAAAACATCTGTCCCGGAGACGAAAACGACGATGCATTACTGTAAGTGCTGATAAACAAAGCTAGCTGCCGCGCTAGTTAATGCTCCGCTTCATTCGCACCCGCAGCCCCAAAGCTGGAGTATAGTACAGCAGGACAGAACAAATCAGTACAGTACAGTAGAACAAAACTAGTACAATACAGAGCAGTACAGTGTACTATAGTACAGTATAGTTTAGTACAGTACAGTATAGTAAAGAGCAGTACAGTGTACTATAGTACAGTATAGTTTAGTACAGCTCAGTATAGTACAGAGCAGTACATTATACTATAGTACAGTATAGTTTAGCTCAGTACAGTATACTATAGTACAGTACAGTATAGTACGGTACAGTATACTATAGTACAGTACAGTATAGTACGGTACAGTATACTATAGTACAGTATAGTATGGTACAGTATACTATCAGTTTAGTACAGTACAGTATACGATAGTACAGTATAGTTCAGTGCAGCTCAGTATAGTACAGAGCAGTACAGTATACTACAGTACAGTACAGTATAGTATAGTACAGTATAGTATAGTACAGTATAGTTAGTCAGTATAGTTTAGCTCAGTATAGTGTGGGAGTCATTTCTTAGTTTAATGTAAAATATACAGATGTGAGGTAGAGCCAGTTATTTTAAACAGGACTTTTATTTTGATAGAACAGGACATGAGTAACAGGACATGGGATTAAGATGGCCGCCACTCACCTGAGATTGTCAACAAAGGAATGAGTTTTTTTGGTTTGGTATAAAGTTCCTCACAAACTTTATAAATAAATAAAAATAACCTTCAGACTCTGGATTCACCTTCAAACAACCACAACCCCACCTGCCTCGCTCACCCTCCATCCGTCCACCTGTCCACCTGTCCATCATCCACCTGTCCATCCGTCCACCTGTCCACCTGTCCATCCGTCCACCTGTCCATCCGTCCACCTGTCCATCCGTCTACCTGTCCATCCATCCACCTGTCCATCCGTCCACCTGTCCATCCATCCACCTGTCCATCCGTCTACCTGTCCATCCATCCACCTGTCCATCTGTCCACCTGTCCATCCGTCCACCTGTCCATCCGTCTACCTGTCCATCCATCCACCTGTCCATCCGTCCACCTGTCCATCCGTCCACCTGTCCACCTGTCCATCCGTCCACCTGTCCATCCGTCCATGATCATCTTTTTAAAAAGGTATTTTTATTTTAATTAAAAACTTTCAAAGAAGCCGACTACAACCAAATTAATGCAACAACAGTACAGAGCAGTATAGTATAGTGTAGTATGGTATGGTATAGTACAGTATAGTGTAGTGTAGTATAGTGTATTGTAGTATGGTATAGTAGTGTAGTTTGGTGTAGCATAGTATAGTGAAGTTTAGTATAGTGTAGTATGGTAGTGTAATAAATTACACTACCATGTACCGTGTAGTTTGGTGTAGTGTAGTATAATGTAGTATTGTATAGTGTAGTATAGTGTAGTTTGGTGTAGTATGGTGTGGTGTAGTGTAGTATAGTATACTGTAGTATGATATGGTATAGTGTAGTGTAGTATGGTGTAGTGTAGTATGGTATAGTGTAGTATAGTGTAGTGTAGTATTGTGTAGTATGGTATAGTGTAGCATTGTGTAGTATAGTATTGTGTAGTGTAGTGTAGTGTAGTATTGTATAGTGTAGTATAGTGTAGTATTGTATGGTGTAGTATAGTGTAGTATTGTATGGTGTAGTGTAGTATAGTGTAGTATAGTGTAGTATAGTGTAGTATAGTGTAGTGTAGTATTGTATGGTATGTGTAGTATAGTATGTTATAGTGTAGTATTGTATGGTATGTGTAGTATGGTATGGTGTAGTGTAGTATAGTGTAGTATAGTATGGTATGAAACAGGAGAAGGTTTGGAACAGTTCAGGATAAATAACAGATTTATTTTCTGTAGTGTGTAACGTCTCTGAGATGAATGGTTCCTCTGAGGTTCTCTGTACGGTTCTCTTTGCGTTCTCATGGTTCCCCCCCTCTCTCTCGGTGTGTATTCGCTGTCGCGGCACTTCAGCGGCGTGGTGTTGGAACCGCCGTCGTTCCGCCGACGTTAATATGAACAGCGCCCCCCGCAGGAGGCGGGCCCGCCCCATCATCAGGGCTCAGTGTGCAGAGAGCGCGAGGCGGGTCGTGTGAGGTCGAGCTGTAATGAAGCTGATTGAATCAGAGATGACATCACTGATGAGCGAGAGGGCGGGGCTTTGATGGAGAGCGTGGTGGAGATAAGCGTTCATTACTGTTCCGTCCTCAGGGTTCTGCAGGACGGCCCGCGGTTTCCTTTAATGCAGCTCCGATGGCTGAAAGCTTCTTCATCACGGATGTTTGCTTCCTAATGCGCACGTTCTCCAGCCGGATCATCCACCGCCCGCTTCACTCCTCCTGCTGATCTGGAACTTGGACTGAGCTGCAGAACATCAGAACCTTACGTCTCCAGGAAAAACACTAAAGCGCCTCAGTGATGGCTTTGTAATGGGTTTGAGGTGGACTGACCCAATTACACAGGGACGTCTGTTCTGCAACGTTCCGCAAGTTCTGAAGACTTTCAGTAAACAGTACCTGCGACAAGAGAGAACCCGAGAGAACCCGAGAACAGAGAGAGAGAGCGAGAGAAAACCTGAGAGAACCCGAGAACAGAGAGAACCCGAGAGAACCCAAGAACCTGAGAGAACCCGAGAGAACCCAAGAACGGAGAGAACCCGAGAGAACCCAATAACCCGAGAACAGTGAGAAAGAACCCGAGAGAACCCAAGAACAGAGAGAACCCGAGAGAACCCAAGAACCCGAGAGAACCCAAGAACGGAGAGAACCCGAGAGAACCCAATAACCCGAGAACAGCGAGAGAGAACCCGAGAGAACCCGAGAGAACACGAGAGAACAGAGAGAACCCGAGAGAATAGAGAGAACCCGAGAAAACCCGAGAGAACCCAAGAACCCGAGAACAGCGAGAGAGAACATGAGAGATTGACCCGGTGATGAACATGAGAGGAACGAGGTGTTTCGAGAACATGCGGTGGACGGGGTGATGGAGAGAACATGAGGAGTGCACAAGGTGATGGAGGACAAGTGGATGGACAGGGTGATGGAGGACATGCGGGTGGACGAGGTGTTGGAGGACATGCGGGTAGATGGGGTGATGGAGGACATGCGGGTGGACGGGTGATGGAGGACATGCGGGTGGACGGGGTGATGAAGGACATGCGGGTGGACGGGTGATGGAGGACATGCGGGTGGACGGGGTGATGAAGGACATGCAGGGGTGATGGACATGCGGGTGGAAGGGTGAGGAGCGGGTGATGGGACGGGGTGATGGAGGACATGCGGGGACGGGGTGATGAGGACATGCGGGTGATGGGGTGATGAAGGACATGCGGGTGGATGGGGTGATGGAGACGCGGGTGGACGGGGTGATGGAGGACATGCGGGTGGACATGAGGTGGGAGGACATGCGGGGTGGACGGGGTGATGGAGGACATGCGGGTGGACGGGGTGATGGAGGACATGCGGGTGGACGGGGTGATGGAGGACATGCGGGTGGACGGGGTGATGGAGGACATGCGGGTGGACGGGGTGATGGAGGACATGCGGGTGGACGGGGTGATGGAGGACATGTGAATGGACAGGGTGATGCGAGTGGTCGAGGGAGGACATGCATTACACTGCAGTTCTTTGCTGTTCCTACAGGGGGCGCATGCTGGTCTTCATCCATGATGTTCCTGAATGAGGAACCTGCAGTCCTCCCAGCAGATGGAGGTGAATTCTCAGGACGGTGTCTTAGCTGAGCGTCCACCTCAGACGCGGGACCCTCAGGGCGCGGGGGGGGCAGCGCCGCGGGGGGCGGTGCCGCGGGTTCCTCCTCTCACCAGGTGGGGGCATCGCTGGGGCAGGAGGAGAGAACGTTCTGAAATATAGATCAGAAGATGCACATCGTCATTCCGCTGCAGGTCTGAGAAGGAACCTTCTGAGAGGAGGCGGGATGGAGGTGCTGAGACGTCCCGGGGTGTTCCGGAGGCGCGAAGTGTCGGAGAACGTCTGTAATCAGGGACGCGTCCCAGAAAGAGAGAGGTGTGAAGAGACTCGCGGGATTCGGCTCCCGCTCTCGCACCGTCGGCTCTCGCACGCCAGAACTGTGACAGCAGCGCCATGCGGGACGCCGCCTCTGGTTTAGAACCGGGCCTGGTGATGGAGGAGGCGGGTGGAGGACATGTGGGTGGACGGGGCGATGGAGGAGGACAGAACGAGGTGAAATGGAGAATAAAGGTGGCGCCCCCTAATGGAAACAGCTGCAGGAAGACCTGATATTACCCTGCAGTTCTCCAATGATCCTACAGGGGGCGCATGTAGGTCTTCATCTGTGATTATCTTCTTATCCTGTATTAGGGTCGCGGGGGGGGGGGGGGGGGGGTTCCCCATGCCCATCCAGGGTAGAACATTTCGGGCGCTGAAGAGGGCGCCAATCTATCACCGGGCACACACACACACACACACACACTATATGGGGCAATCAGGAGCAGCCAATTCACCTTGAATCCATGCTTTTGTACTGTGGGAGGAAACCGGAGAACCCGGAGGAAACCCACGCGGACACGGGGAGAACAAGGAGACTCCACCCAGATGGGGATTCGAACCTGGATCCCCAGCGCTGAGAGGAGAACATGCCAAACCACAGACTAAATATTCTCGGTCTAAATGAAGTGTGAGTAAACACAACAGGGCCTTCCCCAAACTGTTGCTGCCGTCTCTTCCAGCTCTGCGCGCTCACGTGTGGAGAACCGAACATGAAAGGCGCCCGAGCGCACGGGTGGAGTAATCGGAATGCCGATGTGGAGCGCCGGAACGCCGAACGCCGAACGTCGGAACGCCTTTATCTGCGGCGCTGCACTTCTCTCGGCGGTAAATCCTGTTAGCGGGCGGCGGCGGCGGCGGAATGCTGACAACATGCTGAACCCCGCTCCGGCGGGAGGCTCGGCGGCGGCGTGCGCGGCGGGAGGCTCGGCGCGGTGCGGCGGGACGGCGTGCGGCACCGGGGCCGGGGCCGGGGCCCGGGGGGGGGGGGCCGGGGCCGGGGCCGGGGGGGGGAGATGAAAGAGAGGATTCAGAGCAGCTTGAGGCCTGGAAGCTGATTGAGTGCGAGGAGGTGAATGGATTTGTATTGCGGCGCGAGAGCGAGCGAGGGCGAGAGAGAGAGAGAGAGAGAGAGAGAGAGAGAGAGAGAGAGAGAGCGAGCGAGTGAGAGAGAGAGAGTGAGAGAGAGAAAGAGAGAGAGAGTGAGAGAGAGAGAGAGCGAGCGGGGCGAGAGAAAGAGAGTGGGAGCGAGTGGCGCAAGAGAGAGTGAGAGAGAGAGAGCGAGCGGCGAGAGAGTGAGAGAGAGAGAGAGAGCGAGAGAGTGGAGAGAGAGAGAGAGTGAGAGAGAGAGAGAGAGAGAGAGCGAGTGGGCGAGAGAGAGTGAGAGAAGAGGAATGTGAGAGAGAGAGAGAGCGGAGAGAGAGAGAGAGAGCGAGAGCGAGCGGGGCGAGAGAAAGAGAGTGGGAGCGAGTGGCGCGAGAGAAGAGAGTGAGAGCGAGTGAGAGAGAGTGAGAGAGAGAGAGCGCGAGGCGAGAGAGTGAGAGAGAGAGAGAGAGAGAGAGAGAGAGAGTGAGAGAGAGAGAGAGTGAGAGAGAGAGAGAGAGAGCGAGTGGCGCGAGAGAGAGTGAGAGAGAGAATGAGAGAGAGAGAGAGAGAGAGAGAGCGAGAGAGAGAGTGAGAGAGAGAGAGAGCGAGCGGGGCGAGAGAGAGAGTGGGAGTGAGTGGCGCGAGAGAGAGAGAGAGAGTGAGAGAGAGAGAGCGGCGAGAGAGTGAGAGAGAGAGAGAGAGAGAGGCGAGAGAGAGAGAGAGAGTGAGAGAGAGAAGAGAGAGAGAGAGCGGGCGGCGAGAGAGTGAGAGAGAGAGTGATTGAGAAGAGAGAGAGCGAGAGCGAGTGAGAGAGAGAGAGAGGCGAGAGAGAGCGAGCGAGCTGCGCGAGAGAGAGAGAGAGAGAGAGAGAGAGCGAGCAAGAGCGAGAGAGAGAGCGAGAGAGAGAGAGAGAGAGAGAGAGAGAGAGAGCGCAGGAGAGAGCGAGCGGCGAGAGAGAGAGAGAGAGAGAGAGAGAGAGAGCAGCGTGCGGGACTCTCCGAGGAGCTTTCGCAGTGTTTGTACGGTAACGTTCCCCGCAGACAGGGACACGGAGAGAACCGGGGCGATGGAATACCTCCAGGCTCCTCGTTTGTCCTCGTGTGACGGTTCCGCTGGATGGAGGAACCAACACGCTGGAGATGTTCTGCCGCTGACGTCTGATACCGCGACTGATCAGAGGGAGGCGCTGTTACAAACACTGACACAACCCGGCTGTCAATCAAACTCACAGAACACGCCCTTTACCAGCCAGGAATGTCTGGTGATGGAGGACATGCGGGTGGACGGGGAGATGGAGGACATGAGTGGACGGGGAGATGGAGGACATGCGGGTGGATGGATTAATGGAGGACATGCGGATGGACGGGGTGATGGAGAACACGCGGGTGAACGGGGTGATGGAGGACGGGGTGATGGAGGACATGCAGGTGGATGGAGTTATGAAGGACATGGGTGGACGGGGTGATGGAGAACATGCGGGTGGACGGGGTGATGGAGGACATGCGGGTGGACGGGGTGATGGAGGACATGCGGGTGGACGGGGTGATGGAGGACATGCGGGTGGACGGGTGATGGAGGACATGCGGGTGGACGGGGTGATGGAGGACATGCGGGTGGACGGGGTGATGGAGGACATGCGGGTGGACGGGGTGATGGAGGACATGCGGGTGGACGGGGTGATGGAGGACATGCGGGTGGACGGGGTGATGGAGGACATTCGGGTGGACGGGGTGATGGAGAACATGCGGGTGGACGGGGTGATGGAGGACATTCGGGTGGACGGGGTGATGGAGGACATGCGGGTGGACGGGGTGATGGAGGACATATGGGTGTACTGTCTGTCTGTGGAATTTGCATGTTCTCCTCATGTTCTTGGACGTCCAGTGAAATGCTGATTTGACTGGATTTGAAATGTCCAGAGGGGGGCAGTGTGACCCCCTCAAAGTGCTGAGCAGCCCCACGTCATGACACCGGTGCCCCGCCCCACACGGGGGTTGTTATCCCTCCTGGAGCCGCGGGTCAAACGGAGATCGGGTTTGGTTCTGGGTGGTCCCGTCGGTTCCTCACCCATGGTGCCACGCCCGGTTTGCACTCGGGGTGTTTGTATTTGCACAGACGGGGGGGGGGGGGGTGTGGTGGCGGGCGAATAAAAGCCCTGATTAGCGATGCGCGGAGAGGTTCCGTTCCGGCGGCGGGTAGAACGCGTCACATGTAATAAACACCCCCCCACCGAGCCGCGCGGCCATCAAGAGCCCATTAGCATATAAATAACGCGCACATCCACCCGCAATGACGCGGCGGCGCCCCCAACAGACACACCCAATTAACGTCAACAGATCACCTCCAGAACACAGAACCCGCGTTCTGCGCGCAGCACTTAACCTCCTGAAGCTCCGCTCTGATTGGTTCCCGTCCCGGGTGGTGGAGTCCGTCCCTCTAAACGGAGGTTCTGTAAGGTTCTGTAGGGTTCTGTAGAGTAGAGTTCTGTAGGGGTCTGTAGAGTAGAGTTCTGTAGTGTTCTGTATGGTTCTGTAGAGTTATGTAGAGTTATGTAGGGTTCTGTAGAGTTCTGTATGGTTCTGTAGAGTTCCTAAGGTTCTGTAGGGTTCTGTAGAGTAGAGTTCTGTATGGTTCTGTAGAGTTCTGTATGGTTCTGTAGAGTTCTGTAGAGTTCTGTAGGGTTCTGTAGAGTAGAGTTCTGTAGGGTTCTGTAGAGTAGAATTCTGTAGAGTTCTGTATGGTTCTGTAGAGTTCTGTAGGGTTCTGTAGAGTTCTGTATGGTTCTGTAGAGTTGTATAGGATTCTGTAGGGTTCTGTAGAGTAGAGTTCTGTAGGGTTCTGTAGAGTAGAGTTCTGTAGTGTTCTGTATGGTTCTGTAGAGTTATGAAGGGTTCTGTAGAGTTCTGGGAGCCCTCTGGAGTCGGTTCTCTGCAGGTTCTGTCGGTTCCTGTCGGTTGTTCGGGGCGGGGCAGTTCGGGGTGGGGCGGACCGTTTCCACTGATACCAGACCCCAGCGGGGCGAGGCTGGGCAGGACAGGGCGGGGCTGTTTGGGGCGAGGCTGGGCAGGACAGGGCGGGGCTGTTTGGGGCGAGGCTGGGCAGGACAGGGCGAGGCTGTTTGGGGCGGGACAGGGCGGGGCTGTTTGGGGCGAGGCTGGGCAGGACAGGGCGGGGCTGTTTGGGGCGAGGCTGGGCGGGACAGGGCGGGGCTGTTTGGGGCGAGGCTGGGCGGGACAGGGCGGGGCTGTTTGGGGCGAGGCTGGGCGGGACAGGGCGGGGCTGTTTGGGGCAGGGCTGTTTGGGGCGAGGCTGGGCGGGACAGGGCGGGGCTGTTTGGGGCGAGGCTGGGCGGGACAGGGCGGGGCTGTTTGGGGCGGGGCTGTTTGGGGCAAGGCTGTTTGGGGCGGGGCTGTTTGGGGCGGGGCTGTTTGGGGCGAGGCTGGGCGGGGTGGACTGTTTCCACTGATCCCAGACCCCTGCGGGGTGGGACGGGGCGGGGCGGGTTTTGGGGCGGGGCGTTTCCTTTGACAGTCCCTCTGTGTGTCACTCCGCCCCGCCCTCAACAGCTTTGAGATGAATTAGAACTCCGATTGTGAGCTGTTATCTGATGAAGGTTATTGATTGTGAATCGGTGATGATGTCACGCCGAGGTCCCGCCTCTTTTCCGCGCCGCAGCATTCGGATCACGCGCGGCGGCGCTGACTGGGGCCTGTCCCGGCTTTAATTAGCTCTGGATAAACGATGTGATAAAGACGGGATTGGGTTCTAAGGAAGAGCTCCTGATTTTTGGCGTGGGGGGGGGGGGTCCGGCGGCTTTCCATCGCTCTGCGGAGCGTCGGGGGGGGGGGGGGGGGGGGGGCGGCGGCGTTCCATCGCTCTGCGGAGCGTCGGGGGGGGGGGGTATCGACCGGGTGGAGGTGCAGGAGACGAGACGGCAGCTTTATTAACCGATGAATCATGACGGACTCATTAACACGGTGTTCCGTGTCGCGGGAGACGAATCGGGATGCCGAATCAGCATCGATTATTTAAAGACATTTGCATGAACGCAGGTGGAACGCCGTCCGTCCCCCATCACTCAGAGAACGCCGGCAAGTGGATGTACTGTGGGTTAAACCCGAGTTCCGGAGGTCCATTAGAACCTCCTTGCAGTTCCGTGGTTCCATTAGAACCTCATTGGAGTTCCGTGGTTCCATTACAACCTCCTTGGAGTTCCGTGGTTCCATTACAACCTCCTTGGAGTTCCGTGGTCCCATTAGAACCTCCTTGGAGTTCCGTGGTTCCATTATAACCTCCTTGGAGTTCCGTGGTCCCATTACAACCTCCTTGGAGTTCCGTGGTTCCATTACAACCTCCTTGGAGTTCTGTGGTTCCATTACAACCTGCTTGGAGTTCCGTGGTTTCATTAGAACCTCCTTG
>JAFMOC010000313.1:95000-102500 GCA_019802505.1 Corydoras sp. C115 | reverse complement strand
GAGGGCGTCGGCTTGAGCGGTTCTGAGCTTCGGGAGATCCCTGAGCAGTTCTCCTGTGCAGGATGGATCACAGGTGTCGGCGCTGTACAGTTCAGTATAAAAGTCCACAGCCATTCGTCTCATCTCGCGGGGGTCCGCGGTCACGGTTCCATCGTCGCGTTTTAAAAACAGCATCCTGTTCGGGGGTTTCTTATTCCGCTGTAAATTAAAAAAATACGCAGTGGGAGCGTCCATGTCCTTGATGCTGGTAAAATGCGCTCTCAGCAGCGCCCCCTTTGCCTGTTCATGCATAAAAGAGTTTAAAACCTTTTTCTGTCCGTGCAGTCTGTTCCTCAGCTCCTCGCTGTTGTTGAGGAGTACCTCGGTGTGTAGGTGTGACAGACTCCTCTCAAGTTGCTGAACTGTCCTGCTGATGGCGCCGCTGGTGTGGCGGGTGAACTGCTGGCAGAACAGTTTAATCTGTATCTTGCCCATTTCCCACCAGGAGATCAGGTCCTCGTATTCACCGCGACGCCGCTGCCATTCTGTCCATAAAACTTTAAAAGCAGAGCAGAACAGTTCATTCTGTAAAAACTTCACATTAAAACGCCAATAAAAACAGGGCTTTTCATTAAAATGAAGCATTACATCAACCATAATAAGATGATGATCGGAGAACCCAGTCGGAGAGTTAAAAACCGAACGCACCTTATTTCTGTCTGTATATTTAAAATAAAATCGATCCAGACGGGCAGCACTGACCATGTTCTCACATGCCTTTAACCACGTGTACTGCCTTACGTTCTGATTCCTCTCTCTCCAAACGTCCACGAGGTTATACTGCGTGATAAAACTCTTTAAAACATCAACAGACTGAGGGTGAGGTTCCTCAGAGTTCCTGTCCTGTGTGAAGTCCACAGTGCAGTTCCAATCCCCACCTAGAACCATCAGTGAGTCGGGGTGGAACTGCTGTAGACCCTGGTGTAATTTTCTGAACGTGTTGGCTCTCTGTGCCCCGTTGTTTGGGGCGTACACGTTCACGAACAGGAACTCTGTGTCATTGATCTCAGCCTGGAGGATTAAAACTCTACCTGGTTCTAGTTCTTTAAAACGGGTGTTGGTGAGTGTGATTCTTTTGGAGGTCAGGACTGCCACCCCAGCACTGGTGTTTGTGCCATGACTGAGGAAGCAGTCCCCCTCCTCCCACCACCTCCTCCATTCTGTCTCATTATCCCGGTCACTGTGAGTTTCTTGTAGAAATAAAATGTCTAAGTTTTTACTTTTAAAAAGCTGCTTTATCAGTGTTTGCTTTTAGTTCTATCCCTACCTCCATTTATATTAAAAGATCCTATTTTTAAAATCATGTCCAATATAAAAGGGGAAGAGTAAAACCAATAAAATAATAAAACAGAACAGATGGTAAAAACAGTACAGCAAACCCACAGTAAAAACCTTTTCATATTAAAATCACTTTTGTGTTGAGGCCTGTTCCTTTCTCAGTTTAGTTAACAATTTTTTTAAACGAAATCTTTTCTGTTGACTGATTTCTTCATAGTTTGCCATCTTACGTATTTTCATAACAGATTTTATAAATTTATTAACATCAGGGAAGAAATCAGTGACCTCAACGCTTTTTCCGAAGGTTTCATCTAAAAAAACCGCTGATCTCCTGAGCGGAGTAGAGGTGGTCCTCCCCGACCTGTGAACCAATCTCAGAGACCTCTGACATAGTGTCATCGTCTCTGTCCTGTTCCACCTCTTCTTGTGCTGGCACAGTGCTGCTTTCAGGTTCCTCTGGTTGAGCGCCCTGAGTGTCTCCATTTTCCAACACAGAGGAGACCTGAGATGGTGTTCCAGCAGTTTCTGTGCCAGTATCTCCGCCCTGGGCACTCTGACTCGGAGCATCTTCGTCGATGCTCTCAGTGCCCTCATTGTTTTCTCCAGCTTGGCCCTCCTCCACACATTTTTTAACAATTTCAGGCTGTTCCTCAGCCACATCTTTTTTTTCGGAGCTCGCCGTTCCCTCCTCACTGGGGCCCTTTGGGTGTTCCTCCTCGCCCCGGGTGTCGTTCTCATTCTGAGGGCGGGACGGGACACGGCGGCTCCTCTTGGCCACACTGCCCTGCTGTGTGACCTGGGCGTATGAAGCCACCAGCTCAGGACCTGAGCGTTTAGGCTTCACCTGTTCAGGTCCGATTATCTGAGCAGCAGCGCCATCTACGCTTCGTTCGGGGGTATGGCACCCAGGTTCACCGTGCTCCTGGATGTCACCCCCCCGCTGCTCTTCGCCTTCTCCACCACTAGTCTGTAGCGCTTTCGGACACTCCGCCTTTCTGTGTCCGAGCTCCCCGCACGAGAAGCACCGCAGGATCCCCGAGCTCGCGAATATGAGGAAGCACTGTCCCTCATGAGTGACCCTGAAGGAGATCTCCAGCGTGGGCTCCTTCAGGACCATCAGCGTGGTTCGGCGGAACGCGAGGACGTGATTAAACGCCTCGCGTTTGTTTTTAAATTTTACTTTACGAATCTCGCCGACGAGCTTCCCAAATCGCTGAAGCTCGCGTTCCAGCTTCTCGTTGGGGATATTCGGGGGCACGTTGTCGATAACCACCCGACTGGAGACGGCAACCAGCGGCGTCACGGTCAGAAAATCGCCACTTACCGTGATTCCGGTCTCGGCTAGCCGCTCCACAAAGCGCCGCTCCTTTAAGAACACCACGACGGCTTTGTTCATACGCGACGCCGCCGTGATGTTCTCACAGCCCACCACCTCACCCATCCCCCACAACACATCCTCCACCGGGATCGAGGGACCGGCCAGGCACCGGACGGCGTGGCGGAGCGTCACCGGCTCACCGCCACCATCGGGGGGTGTAGCCATGCCGCTCCACCGCGCGGGATTAAACTCCCAGCGACGGAGTTTTTAGATCGTTTTTAAATAAGTTTTATGCTTTTAAACTAAGTGCTTCACCATGTGAATAAATGAGTGAAGAAACAAAGTAAAAAAAACAAAGTTTGCTCTCACACACGCGCCCTCCACCTCCACACGCTGCTCCCACAAACTCCCAGCATGCACCGCGAGAGAGAGAGAGAGAGAGACAGAGAGAGACAGAGAGAGAGAGACAGAGAGAGACAGAGAGAGAGAGAGAGAGGAGGTGGAAGGAAAAGAGAGAGAGAGACAGAGAGAGAGAGAGAGAGAGAGAGACAGAGAGACAGAGAGAGAGAGACAGAAAGAGAGACAGACAGAGAGAGAGACAGAGAGAGAGACAGAGAGAGAGAGAGAGAGAGAGAGAGAGAGAGAGAGAGACAGAGAGAGAGAGACAGAGAGAGAGAGACAGAGAGAGACAGAGAGAGAGAGAGAGAGAGAGAGAGACAGAGAGAGAGAGACAGAGAGACAGAGAGAGAGAGACAGAAAGAGAGACAGACAGAGAGAGAGACAGAGAGAGAGACAGGAGAAGAGACAGATGAGAGAGAGAGGAGAGAGAGAGAAGAGAGAGAGAGACAGAGAGAGAGAGACAGAGAGAGAGAGACAGAGAGAGACAGAGAGAGAGAGACAGAGAGAGAGAGACAGAGAGAGAGAGACAGAGAGAGAGAGAGACAGAGAGAGAGACAGAGAGAGAGAGAGAGAGAGAGACAGAGAGAGAGAGAGAGACAGAGAGAGAGAGACAGAGAGAGAGAGACAGAGAGACAGAGAGAGAGAGGAGGTGGAAGGAAAAGAGAGAGAGAGAGGTGGAGGGGGGTGGAGGTGCACTAATGGTGCAGAGTGATGGAGGCTGTTATTGATGGATGTGTAAATGGTGTTAGAGATGATGAAGATGATGATGAAGATGAAGATGATGATGATGAAGATGAAGATGATGGATCAATGGACGATGAAGCAATCGATTGATGTAAATAACGGGGGGGGGTGGAGGGGGGGTCCTATCCCAGGGGTCCTATCCCAGCCGTCTTCAGGACGGTTCCCTCGTCCGGCGTCCGGCACGCCGTGATTCGGAGACTCCGGAACATGAAAGGACGAGCGGAGGCGGGGTCAGCTGTGAGGGCGAGGCTCGTGAGCCCCCCCTGTGGGTGGAGGGGGTGCGGGCGGTGGAGCTGTACGGAGCGCTGGTTAATAAACCAGGAGGAGCTGATGTTCTGATGTTCTGACGTTCTGACGTTCTGGTGTTTGTTCATTTATTAATTGGTTTGCGGATGCTGAGTCGGCGGGTGGACGGGTGGACGTGGAGCTCTGGCCGTGAACCTGGCAGGAACCCCCCCCCCCCCCCCGCGCCGGGTCCGAGGCGGGTGGGGGTGGGGGGGGGGGTGGGGGGGGGTGTTGAAACGTCCGGGGCGTGCTCTTTATGAAGATCATCTTTCATCGCTCTCAGCTCCATCTCCTCCAAACGAGGTCCAATCGGATTTGCGGGCCCCTCGGACGCCGTAATCACATTCCAGATTCTGCGCTTATTGCATCGGCGGGGGGGGGGGAGAGCGGGGGGGGGTCGGGGGGGGGGGGGGGGGGTGAATGTCCGGGACGTGTGGACGGCCCGGTGACGTCTCCTCGCTGCTTTTACCGGACGATTATCCCTCCATCCAGCGCGGCGCGGGCGGAGAACGCCGTGACTCAGCCGACCGCGTCCGGCTCCGGAGCGGCCCGCGGCCCACGGACTGACCGGAACCCACCGGGCCCTCATTCCCGGAAACAAACACGTGTCATCGTTTAGAAACGGCGCTCTGTGACGAGGGATCGGTTCCGCGTTGACGTTCGTATTTATTAATCTTAGAGACGGCAGGCGGTCGGTCCGGTCATGTGACCGCGCGGGTTCCTTGTACGAGTCGGTATGGACGGAGAGTCGGGAGAGACGGGAACGTCCACCGGGAGAGACGGGAACGTCCAGCGGGAGAGACGGGAACGTCCACCGGGAGAGACGGGAACGTCCACCGGGAGAGACGGGAACGTCCAGCGGGAGAGACGGGAACGTCCACCGGGAGAGACGGGAACGTCCAGCGGGAGAGACGGGAACGTCCAGCAGGAGAGACGGGAACGTCCAGCGGGAGAGACGGGAACGTCCACCGGGAGAGACGGGAACGTCCAGCGGGAGAGACGGGAACGTCCACCGGGAGAGACGGGAACGTCCAGCGGGAGGACGGGAACGTCCAGCGGGAGAGACGGGAACGTCCACCGGGAGAGACGGGAACGTCCAGCGGGAGAGACGGGAACGTCCAGCGGGAGAGACGGGAACGTCCAGCGGGAGAGACGGGAACGTCCAGCGGGAGAGACGGGAACGTCCAGCGGGAGAGACGGGAACGTCCAGCGGGAGAGACGGGAACGTCCACCGGGAGAGACGGGAACGTCCACCGGGAGAGACGGGAACGTCCAGCGGGAGAGACGGGAACGTCCACCGCCCCACGTTTGGGGCGCAGGGCAGACACCCCCAGGACAGGACGCCAATCTATCACAGGACACACACACCATATGGTCCAATTTGGAGCATCTAATTCACCTTAGATTCCTGGTTTTTGCAACTGGAGAACCCATGTGGACACGTGGAGAACATGCAAACTCCACCCAGCCTGGGATTCAACCTGGATCTACCCCACGCTGAGAGGAGAACATGCCAAACACTAAGCCACCGCACCGTCCACATGGCGAAACACCCAGACGTCCACGGAGGAGCTACCGCAGCAGATGACCTTCGCGTCAGACGTCCACGGTTAAGGCGGGTGGAGGTGTAAGGGGGTGGAGAACCTCGGGCCTGTGTACGGACGTCCCCCCGGTGCTTTTAGAACCCGGTGCGCAGGTGAATGCGGGACAAATGAGGTGAAGTTGTTGGGCGGACGGCGGGTCTTTGGTCGTCACGGCGCCGGATGCGGGCGGATTAAAGGAGTGTTATTGGAGGTTAAGTCGAGGTTCCGATGCAGAACATCAGTGATCCTGCGCTATCTGAAGTCTCCTCTTATCTAAAGCGCTCTGACATGATTGGATTGGGAGAGCGAGAACGTCTGCGTTCCGTCAGCGGAGCAGAGGGATGGAGATTAATGACTCCATTACGCTCTTATTACGCCAGACGTCTCCCTGTATTTAATCAGCGCATCGCCGGCCCGTCCCGCGTCTCCGTCACGCGGTCTCCACGCTCCGGGAGAGGGTTCTCCGAGTCCTCACGTCGGCGTCTCACTGAGGAACATGACGGCTTCTCGGAGACGCCGGATGCAGAGGACCGGCTGAGTGGATTACTCCTGAAGTCTGATGGATGAGCGACGGAGCCGCGTCCCCGCCGGGACCGGAGGACGAGGAGCCGCAGGAGACGGTTCCGTCCCTCGCAGAACCGTAAACAGAGCCACTTCCAATGAGGAGCTACCACAGCAGACGTCCTTCGCGTCAGACGTCCACGGTTAAGGCAGGTGGAGGTGTAATGGGGTGGAGAATTAGGGGTGTGCCCAAATAATATATGGAGGTGTGTCCTAATTGTATTAGGGGCGTGTCCTAATAATATATGGAGGTGTGTCGCCACGCCCGCAGCATGGCCCCGCCCGCAGCATGGCCACGCCCGCAGCATCACCACGCCCGCAGCATCGCCACGCCCACAGCATCGCCACCCCGCCCGCCATCACCACGCACACGCATGCACACGCCCGCAGCATCACCACGCCCACAGCATCGCCACGCCCGCAGCATCACCACGCCCGCAGCATCACCACGCCCAGCATCACCACGCCCGCAGCATCACCACGCCCACAGCATGGCCACGGCGACAGATGGGCTCGGTTCTGCACCACATCGAGTTCTGGCTTCACGTCTTTTCTCAGAGTTTTGAGGAACAGTTTAAATTCCACAGAGAACCCCCCCCCCCCCCCCCCGTATGTTCCACTAACCACATTCACTTTAAAGAACAACTGTCCCCATTCTGCTGCTGAGGACGGGTGTGTGTGTGTGTGTGTGTGTGTGTGTGTGTGTGTGTGTGTGTGTGTGTGTGAGAGAGAGTGTGTATGTGTGTGAGAGTGTGTGTGTGTGTATATGTGTGTATATGTGTGAATGTGTGTGTGTTTGTGTATGTTTGTATATGTATGTGTGTGAGTGTGTGTGTGTGTGTGTGTGTGTGTGTGTGTGTGTGTGTGTGTGTGTGTGTGTGTGTGTGAGTGTGTGTGTACTCTGAGGGATGCAGGTTCCATAAATCAAAGCTCATCTGTAATTGAATCAGAATGTCATAACGCCTCATTCCTGCACCTCCACCTGTCTGTCTGCACCTCCACCTGTCTGTCTGCACCTCCACCTGTCTGTCTGCACCTCCACCTGTCTGTCTGCACCTCCACCTGTCTGTCTGCTGCATGATCCTCCACAGAGACACCTGGACGTGCAGGGTGGACGATCTGTACTGTACAGAAACATAGGATCGTACAGCAGCTCCCTGTGTTCAAAATAAAACTAAACACGGAGGTGGAGCAGTTGAAGGTGGTGGTGGAGCAGTTGAACGTGGTGGTGGAGCAGTTGAAGGTGGTGGTGGAGCAGTTGAACGTGGTGGTGGATGAGTTGAACGTGGTGGT
>JAFMOC010000313.1:80000-85000 GCA_019802505.1 Corydoras sp. C115 | reverse complement strand
TTGGAACCGTGGTGCTATGTCTGAGTGAGCGCACTCTTTTGATTTTCATTCATTCATTCATTCATCCACTATCTTCCACTTTAATCTGACTATGGTGGGGGTGGGGGTGGGGGTGCGGGGTGGGGGTGGTTCTCCGTGTCCATCCAAGGGGAGAACGTGGGTGTGGAGACTGGGCGCATACACCCAGAAGGGTCAGCAATCTATCAATGGGCACACACACTATATGGGGCAATCAAGAGCGTTCAATTCACCTTGAATCCATGTTTTTTTTTTTAGACTGTGGGAGGAAACCCGGAAGAACCCGGGGGAAACCCACGCGGAAAAGGGAGAACGTGCAAACTCGTCCGAGATTGGGATTCGAACCTGGATCCTCAGCGCTGAGAGGAGAACATGCCAATCACTACACCACCATGCCGCCCAGAATCAAATTAATTAATTAATTATCTTCCCCTTAATCCTCTCCTAGGGTACACCCAGGACGGGGGGGCAATCTATCACTGGGCACACTCTATATGGAGCAATTTAGAGCGTTTAATTCACCTTGAATCCATGTTTTTTTGTACTGTTGGAGGGAAACCCACGCGGACACGGGGAGAACATGCAAACTGGGATCCCCAGCGTTGAGAGGAGAACATGCTAAATACTGAGCCTTGTGCCGTGCCTGATGGAATTACAATAACGATGATTTAAGGTGAGATTAAAATCCTGGTTCCGGGTTCTGGAGTGTGTTTGGGCCGGACCACTGAGGGGGGGATCTCTGGGAGTGGACATCACCGGACCGGAACCGTGGACGTTCTGGAACTTTCCCTGTAGAACGTTAGGACGAGGTGCTGGCGCGGCGACGCACTCGCTGTGAGAACCTTTCCTCGGGTCCCGGGCGGCTCTCCCGGGCGGTTCTGCTGGGTGGTTCTCCCGGGGGGGGGGGGGTGGTTGTCCCGAGGGGGGTTCTCCCGGGCGGTTCCGTGCGAGTGAAATGATTATTCAGCAGATTATTGTGTTTTCCACTTCAGCGGTTCCGCGGCGAACGCGGCGACATTTAAGGCGGAACCTTTACCTCCAATTTATTAGATTTTTTTTCTAGCTTTCTGACATTTGGAATCACAGCGCCGGCTTTTGGTCGGCGGGTCGCGGACGTCTCGGCGGATATTAGAACTCAGAACCGGCGGTAATTACCCCGATCGGAGGCAGCTGGATGCAGCGGGTCTGTTTACACCAGCTCGTCCAATTAGCGCGGCGGCGAATCACGGCGGCTGGTTAAACACGGCGCCGCGCCACAATTTAATTATTCATTATCCAAACACGCCGAGCGGCGCGGCGGGACGGAACCGCGCGGAACGCCACGCAGCGTCCGCCTTACGCTGACGCCTCGAGGAGCGAGACCGAAAAATACAAACGTTTAAATAAACTCCGCCGTCGTAGCTGAAGATCGACGTGGCCACGCCCACAATTTACTAAATACGTACTAAATGTTACGATGTTCCAAGCTGGAAGAGTTCGAAAGGTTATGACATCACAACACGCACAGAATCATCCACGGAACGTCAGGAGGCTCCCGTATGAGAACCAAGAGGAAAGAACCGGAAGGTGACCCAGAGAGGGGGAACCCCATCATAAGCTCCGCCCCCAAAACCAGGTACGTTCA
This sequence comes from Corydoras sp. C115, assembly GCA_019802505.1. Lineage (NCBI taxonomy): Eukaryota > Metazoa > Chordata > Actinopteri > Siluriformes > Callichthyidae > Corydoras > Corydoras sp. C115. Next base: position 83,358 of record JAFMOC010000313.1, on the reverse strand, counting down.
GGAGAAGTGGAGGTGTGTTTGGATTATGCTTTGTAATTAAGCAAATTCTGTTTGGAGAACATGCAAACTCCCCGGCGAGCGTCGCGTCCTATCCCTGAGAGCGTCGCGTCCTATCCCGGCGAGCGTCGCGTCCTATCCCGGCGAGCGCCGCGTCCTATCCCTGTGAGCGTCGCCTCCTATCCCGGCGAGCGTCACGTCCTATCCCTGTGAGCGTCGCCTCCTATCCCGGCGAGCGTCGCGTCCTATCCCGGCGAGGGTCGCGTCCTGTCCCAGTGAGCGTTGCCTCCTATCCCAGTGAGCATCGTGTCCTATCCCTGCAGCTCTGTGAAAGTACATAACGCCCTGAGGGAGAGGAATGATGACCCGTGCCCTCTGGCGATGAGCGGAACCCGACCGGAGAGCCCGGTCCGGTCCGAATATGAGTCTCCAGCGGAGAGCCGGTCCCCGCTCCCCTCCCCCGTTCTCCGCGGCACCCCCCCCCCCCCCCCGCCCCCACCCCGCGGGCTCGGCAGGCCGCTTACCAAATGAGCGTTTGTGACAGAGATGAATGGGCGTGCGGCGGGGAAAGAGCAGAGCAGCGAGAATACACAATACAGATCCATTACTCTCGCCCTGATAATCCTCTCTCTCTCTCTCTCTCTCTGCCCCGGCCCCTCCGCACGGCCCTCGCTCCCCCTCCGACCTCCTTTACCCGAGCGCCGGAGGTGCGGCGCGGCGCGGCGTGGGGCTGAGTTATTGAACTCCCACGCAGAACCACAGACCCAATTTCATCCGAACGCCGTCCCGTTTAATTCCGCCTCGCGTTAACACCTCCCCCCCACTCTCTCTCTCTCTCTCTCTCGCTCGCTCGCTCGCTCGCATGCCTCCACCCTGAGCCTGATGAATAATCAGCGCTCTCATCGGCGGGTGATGGAGGGGATCGGGGCGCCGTGGCGGCGGGACGGAGTCGGGTGGCGCCGGCGTTCGTTGCTGATCACCTGAAGTCTCCGTCCCGGACGCACCGGCGACCTTCACGGGACCCGAGCCGCATCGGAACCCCGCCGTGGGGGCGCGCTCACGCCCGACCTTGTGGCAGGTGGCAGAGGAGGCGGCGGTTCCTCTGGTGACGGGGGCTCTGGAAGGCGCGGGCGCGGCAGATGTGCGGATCCGGATGCGGGTTGGCACGGCGGCGCGATGGCGGCGTGGGGCTCCTCCAGCCGCCTCGCCCCACGCCGGCTCCGATAATTAGCCGAGATGAATCAGAGAGTCACGCGGAGAGCGAGTGAGTCACGACTCTGAGTCATCTCTGTCCCGTCATCCTCCCAGCGGCCGCGCCGAGTTTAACATGTTCACCCCGAAGAACACCCCGCCGCGAAGTCACGGTCACATGGTACAGCGGCACCGAACCCCATCCTGACCAATCGGTCATCAGAATGTAGCTCAGGTCATGTGACCACGTGTGACGAGGCGGGTGTGATGATCACGAGCGAGAGCGGGGGGGGGGGGGGGGGGGGAGATCGGCGGCAGATCAAACGCTGCTCGTCCTGCGCTCATTTACATATCGCATCATTAACATAACCTTTCATCTCTGTTTACCACCTTCCAGCAGCATCACGGTCACATGACACGTCATCGAGTCACCACGGCGACAAGATTCAGACTCAGCTCAGCTCCGAAACCACGCCCACTGCTCAGAACGCCATTACTGCTCACTCTGACCACGCCCACTGCTCACCCTGACCACAACACTGCTCACCCTGACCACGCCCACTGCTCAGAACTCCATTACTGCTCACTCTGACCACACCCACTGCTCACTCTGACCACACCCACTGTTCAGAACACCATTACTTCTCACCCTGACCACACCCACTGCTCACTCTGACCACACCCACTGTTCAGAACACCATTACTGCTCACCTGACCACGCCCACTGGCTCATTGCTCATTCAGTAGTTTGTTTGAATCAATGAATCACATATGATGAGGAGTCAACTCTCATTCCCATATGCAGTTTGGATTTGAATCACTGAATCATTTGGTAAATTGATTGATTCATTGCATCATGTTTCAGTTAATGATAATTACTAAATTAATTGTTATAATTAAATTCATTGCTGTTAATTTTTTGCTGTAAATAATAAAAAGGATAGGTTTTTAAAGCAGTAATTAGATCTAAGCATTCAGTACTGCTGGTTAGGAGTTTGGTATGTTCTCTTCCGGCCGTTGTGCGGCGGTGATTTGTTGATGGTGGTAATGATGTTGTTCCTGTGCCGGGTTCCTGTTGGCCGAGCGGATCGATGGCATTCGGCGACGCCCGGCGCGGTGCCAGCGCGTGTGCCAGTCTGTGGAGGCGGCGGGGCTCGGGCAGCGTGGGATGTGATTGGTGGTATTTACGTGCGCAGGTTTTTCTTTTTGAAACATGTTTCATGTTCTCATTGTTCCTGCGCGCCGGCGAGTCGTCCGGGCGTCGGTCCAGCGCCGCGCCGTCCCGCGAGGACGCCCAGACTCATCCAGAACGTTCATCAACACCACCAGGGTTTAAAACGACCTTTAATTACCACCACACCGCGGTCCGGAGCTGCCTCTTAACGAGCCACGCGGGTGGGCGGGGCCAATCGAGGTGAGCATCTCTCTGCGGGTTTACGAAAACCAATTCAGCGCCGGAATCGAGCGCCGGTGGTCCTAAAGAGGTGAACAGTTTGGCATGTTCTCCCCCTCATGTCGTTCGGCGGGAGCCTCCGGGCGGTGAGGGGACGCCCGGCGCTCGATTTCCCGGCGTGAAATGGATGTGCGGGACGTCGCGGGCCGCTCGGGGAACGCGGCGTCCGCGGGCGCCTCACATCGCAGGATCTAATCTGAACTCTATTACAGAAGTGGAAGCCGTTTGGAGCGGGCGCAGGTAGTTCATCTTCCGGAGAGGGAGGGGGCGCGGGCGCGAGCGGCGGCGGCGGCGCGAGGCTGCAGGGATGAACGCGCCACCACGCCAGCCGGCGCCGGGACCGGGACCAGCTGCACCGCCGTTCCATAAACCTCTCAATTCTGTCACATAACTCACAGCAGACGCTCCGCTCGCCCTGTAATCCTTCAAGCTACACGGAGCGCGGCGGGCGGGCGAGAGAGAGAGAGAGAGAGCGCGGCGGGGGAACGTCTGGAGAACCTTTACTGCCCCACAATCGTTATACAGCCCCTATAAAGAACCCTCATACCCCTCTAAAACAACCCCAAGCTCACAAAGTCCGGCTTCGTTAACGCGTCCTGATCTGAAACGTTCAAACAGAACCCGTCCTAACTGGGTTCCTCATGGTTCCTGATTTGGTTCCTCATAGAGAACCTTTTGTTCCTCATAGAGAACCTTCAGACAGGACTCAAGCAGCGG
>JAFMOC010000313.1:72500-75000 GCA_019802505.1 Corydoras sp. C115 | reverse complement strand
GTCCTGCGCTGATCTTTAATAAAAACAGTGAGGTCGTCGGCATAGGCAGACAGGACGAGGCTGTCCTGCAGTCCTCTGAGGGATAGTCCCCTGAAGTTTTTGGTCCTCCAGTCTGTTCAACAGGGGTTCAATTCATTAGACTGTAGAGCTGTCCAGAGAGGGGACAGCCCCTGTCTGAATCCCCCTGTTCATCACAGAGGACCTGCTCAGTCCTCCACCTACTTTTAAAATGATGGAACGCCCCTGAGTATAAAAGCTTAATGTAGGATAAAAACGTGCTGCCAACTCCGAAGGCTGTGAGGGTGTGGAAAACATGTACCCGTGATCCACCCTGTCGAAAGCTTTCTTCTCCTGGTCGATGGAGAACAGACCAGGTCCCTGAGAACTCGTGGTGCAGATGTCAATGATGTCACGGATGAGGAACAGGTTGTCCATTATAGTGCGTCCAGGTACGCAGTACGTCTGCTCAGACACCGGATCACTGTGTGCATATGTGTTTCTGTGTTTCAGTCTGTTCCAGTCTGGACAGACATTTGGACAAGATTTTAATAGTCCGTGCACGAACAGCGATACCGGTCTCCAGTTCCTCAGAGAACTCAGGTCTCACTTTTTTTTTGGAAGTAGCGTCAGAACCGCTCTGCTGCAGCTGGTGGGAGTCTCCCGGCCCGCTGATGGAGACCGGAACACCTCGAGCAGGTCCTCACCGATCACGTCCCAGAAGTGCCTGTAGAACTCCGCCGGCAGTCCGTCGTCGATTCCGGGGGCTCGTCCGGGTGACAGCTGTGAGACGGCGGCGGTCAGCTCTCGCAGGTGCAGGTCGGCGTCGAGGGCGGGCGTCGGCTTGAGCGGTTTCTGAGCTTCGGGAGATCCCTGAGCAGTTCTCCTGTGGCAGGATGGATCACAGGTGTCGGCGCTGTACAGTTTCAGTATAAAAAGTCCACAGCCATTTCGTCTCATCTCGCGGGGAAGTCCGCGGTCCACGGTTCCATCGTCGCGTTTTAAAAACAGCATCCTGTTCGGGGGTTTTCTTAGTCCGCTGTAAATTAAAAAAAATATGCAGTGGGAGCGTCCATGTCCTTGATGCTGGTATAATGCGCTCTCAGCAGCGCCCCCTTTGCCTGTTTCATACATAAAAGAGTTTAAAACCTTTTTCTGTCCGTGCAGTCTGTTCCTCAGGTCCTCGCTGTTGTTGAGGAGTACCTCGGTGTGTAGGTGTGACAGACTCCTCTCAAGTTGCTGAACTGTCCTGCTGATGGCGCCGCTGGTGTGGCGGGTGAACTGCTGGCAGAACAGTTTAATCTGTATTTTGCCCATCTCCCACCAGGAGAATCAGGTCCCTCGTATTCACCGCGACGCCGCTGCCATTCTGTCCATAAAACTTTAAAAGCAGAGCAGAAACAGTTCATTCTGTAAAAACTTCACATTTAAAACCGCCAATAAAAAACGGGCTTTTTATTAAATGAAGCATTACATCAACCCATGATAAGATGAATGATCGGAGAACCCAGTCGTGAGAGTTAAAAAAAAACCGAAACGCACCTTATTTCTGTCTGTATATTTTAAATAAAACCGATCCAGACGGGCAGCACTGACCATGTTCTCACTTGCCTTTAACCACGTGTACTGCCTTACGTCCTGGTTCCTCTCCCTCCAAACATCCACAAGATTATACTGTGTGATATAAAACTCTTTAAAACATCAACAGACTGAGGGTGAGGTTCCTCAGAGTTCCTGTCCTGTGTGAAGTCCACAGTGCAGTTCCATCCCCACCTAGAACCATCAGTGAGTCGGGGTGGAACTGCTGGTAGACCCTGGTGTAATTTTTTGAACATGTTGGCTCTCTGTGCCCCGTTGTTTGGGGCGTACACGTTCACGAACAGGAACTCTGTGTCATTGATCTCAGCCTGGATAATTAAAACTCTACCTGGTTCTAGTTCTTTAAAACGGGTGTTGGTGAGTGTGATTTTTTTGGAGGTCAGGACTGCCACCCCAGCACTGGTGTTTGTGCCATGACTGAGGAAACAGTCCCCCTCCTCCCCACCACCTCCTCCATTCTGTCTCATTATCCCGGTCACTGTGAGTTTCTTGTAAAAACAAAATGTCTAAGTTTTTACTTTTAAAAAGCTGCTTTATCAGTGTTCTTTTAGTTCTATCCCTACCTCCATTTATATTAAAAGATACTATTTTTAAAATCATGTTAAATATAAAAGGGGAAGAGTAAAACCAATAAAATAATAAAACAGAACAGATGATAAAAACAGTACAGCAAACCCACAGTAAAAACCTTTTCATATTAAAATCACTTTTGTGTTGAGGCCTGTTCCTTTTCTCAGTTTAGTTAACAATTTTTTTAAAACGAAATCTTTTCTGTTGACTGATTTCTTCATAGTTTGCCATCTTACGTATTTTCATAACAGATTTTATAAATTTATTAACATCAGGGAAGAAATCAATCATGACCTCAACGCTCTTTCCGAAAGTTTCGTCTAAAACTCTCGCT
>JAFMOC010000313.1:42500-67500 GCA_019802505.1 Corydoras sp. C115 | reverse complement strand
CAACGACTATAAACTGAGGCTGTGGGAATGATTCAGTGAGTCAAATCTCTGCAAGTGATTCAATAAGAGTCATTATTGTAAATTAAAGCAGGATTCTGGGGGCGGAGTCTTAATTAACGCTGATTAATTAAACAGATTTTTAGTAAAAGTCCTGAAACTGAAATGTTAGAGTTTTTTTTTGGATGGTGTTGGATTGAATTTGTTAGTTTTTTGATTGACCGACGCGCTGAGCTCTGATTGGTCCACGTCTCTCAGATGGAGGCGGGGTCAGACCTGGCTGGTTTCCTGTGAGGTGAGGTTTCATTAAAGCTCTGCTGATGGGTTTTAATCTGACGGAACCGCCTTAATGGGCTTTTAATCCCGACGTTCCGGGCGTCCCTGAGGGAGTGTTATCCAGTGAGGACGGCGGGAGGACGGCGGGAGGACGGCGTGAGGACGGAGGGAGGACGGCGTGAGGACGGCGGTGAGGACGGCGGGAGGACGGCGGGAGGACGCGGGAGGACGGAGGGAGGACGGCGGGAGGACGGAGGGAGGACGCGGGGAGGACAGCGGAGGACGGCGGGAGGACGGAGGGAGGATGGAGGGAGGACGGCGGGAGGACGGAGGGAGGACGGAGGGAGGACGCGGGAGGACGGAGGGAGGAGGGTGGGAAGAGGGCGGGAGGACGGAGGGAGGACGGAGGGAGGAGGGTGGGAAGAGGGCGGGAGGACGGAGGGAGGACGCGGGAGGACGGCGGGAGGACGGAGGGAGGACGGCGGGAGGACGGCGGGAGGTCGGCGTGGAGGACGGGGAGGACGGAGAGGACGGCGGAGGGAGGGACGGAGGGAGGGCGGAGGGAGGATGGAGGAGGACGGCGGGAGGGAGGGAGGACGGAGGGAGGACGGAGGGGAGGGCGGAGGGGAGGATGGAGGGAGGAACGGCGGGAGAGGGGGCGGAGGGAGGACGCGGGAGGACGGAGGGAGGACGGCGTGAGGACGGAGGGAGGACGGCGTGAGGACGGAGGGAGGACGGCGTGAGGACGGCGGGAGGACGGAGGGAGGACGCGGGAGGACGGAGGGAGGACGGAGGGAGGACGCGGGAGGACGGCGGGAGGTCGGCGGAGGACGGCGGGAGGGAGGACGGAGGGAGGACGGAGGGAGGGCGGAGGGAGGACGGAGGGAGGTCGGCGTGGAGGACGGCAAGAGGACGGACGTGAGGGACGGCGGAGGATGGCAGAGGAAGGCGGGAGTACGCGGGAGGACGGAGGGAGGACGGAGGGAGGACGGAGGGAGGACGGCGTGAGGGGCGGCGTACGCGGGGAGGACGGCGGGAGGACGGCGGGAGGACGCGGGGAGGGCGGAGGGAGGACGGCGGGAGGACGGAGGGAGGACGGCGGGAGGGCGGCGGGAGGATGGAGGGAGGACGGCGGGAGGACGGAGGGAGGACGGAGGGAGGAGGGGCGGAGGGGAAAGGGCGGCGAGGACGGCGGGAGGATGAGGAGGGTGGGAAAGAGGGGGGGGGCGGAGGGGGGAGGGCAGCGTTTCACGTATGGGAGGACGGAACAGCACCGCAGTCCGTCCATCCATCTTTATCATCTATCAGGGTTGTGTGGGGGGGGGTTCCCCATGCCCATCCAAGGGAGAACGTTTCGGGCGCTGGGCAGATACACCCAGGACAGGGGGCAATCTATCAGAACGTTAACCTTAAAGAGCAGAACCTCAGATGACCTCACAGACATGCAGGGATAGGACTCGCTCCTCAAAACAAGAAGGTCCCGGGTTCCACTGTGAGGCAACTCCACTGTACGGAGTCATTACCGTACTGTACTAATTCGTTACTCGTTAAAGTACCGAGTCATTACCGTACTGTACTAATTCGTTACTCGTTAAAGTACCGAGTCACTACCGTACTGTACTAATTAGTTACTCGTTAGAGTCCGAGTCCACTCCGTTTACTCATACTATTCGGGTTACTGTGGTTGTGGTACCCCCATGTCCATTACCGTACTGTACTAATTAGTTTCGTTAGCGCTGGGAGTCACTACCGTACTGTACCCAATTCGTTACAGTTAGAGTACCAGTCTATCAGAACGTTAACCGTTACTGTAGCTAATCAGATTTTACTCGTTAGAGTACCGGGGTCATTACCGTACTCGTACTAATTCAAACAAGAAAAGTACCCGTTCCACTTACCGTGAGGTACTAATTCCACTTACTCGTTAAAGTCACCGATTTTACCGTACTGTACTAATTCGTTACTCGTTAAAGTACCGAGTCATTACCGTACTGTACTAATTAGTTACTCGTTAAAGTACCGAGTCACTTACCGTACTGTACTAATTCGTTACTCGTTAGAGTACCGAGTCATTACCGTACTGTACTAATTAGTTACTCGTTAGAGTACCGAGTCATTACCGTACTGTACTAATTCGTTACTCATTAGAGTACTGAGTCATTACCGTACTATACTAATTCGTTACTCGTTAGAGTACCGAGTCATTACTGTACTGTATTAATTTGTTACTCGTTAGAGTACCAAGTCATTACTGTACTGTATTAATTTGTTACTCGTTAGAGCACCGAGTCATTACCGCACCCCACCCCTCACTCCACCCGTTCTCACGGAGCTCCATCCTCTACATCTGTTCTGCTTCAACATGTCCGTCTGTTTCCATCACTTCAGTAAATATCTCTCTCCACGTCAGCCAGAGGAAACACACACACACACACACACTCTCACACACACACACACACACACTCACACACACACACACACACACACACACACACACACACACTCACACACTCTCACACACACACACTCTCACACACACTCACACACACACACACTCATTAATAGCTCATTTAAATGACATCCGGCGCTCTGCAAACACTTTTATTTATAGAATTATTAAATAAATAAATAAATACAGGTTTCTTTTTAAAGACACGGTTGTGCCGGGATAGGAACCGAAACCATATGAGTGGAGGGATGAGACGGTGTGTGTTCTCCTGTGTTTATCGGTTCTCCATCCCTCAGTTCAGCTCCATTCTGTTACTGATTCCTGATTAGAACAGCTCCCTCGCACCATCAGCATCCCCCAGCAGGAGGCTTTGGGGGGGGGGGGCGTGATGGAGGACGTGATGGAGGACATGATGGAAACGTGAACGGGAGAAGATCGAGGAAGAGTGAGTGAGTGAGTGGGTGGGTGGGTGAGTGAGTGAGTGAGTGGGTGGATGACTGGGTAAGTGAGTGGGTGAGTGAGTGGGTGGATGACTGGGTAAGTGAGTGGGTGAGTGAGTGGGTGGATGACTGGGTGAGTGAGTGAGTGGGTGGGTGGGTAAGTGAGTGAGTGAGTGAGTGGGTGGATGACTGGGTAAGTGAGTGAGTGGGTGGATGACTGGGTAAGTGAGTGGGTGAGTGAGTGGGTGGATGACTGGGTAAGTGAGTGGGTGGATGACTGGGTAAGTGAGTGAGTGGGTGAGTGAGTGGGTGGATGACTGGGTAAGTGAGTGGGTGAGTGAGTGGGTGGATGACTGGGTAAGTGAGTGGGTGGGTGAGTGGGTGGGTGAGTGAGTGACTGGGTGGGTGGGTGAGTGAGTGAGTGGGTGGATGACTGGGTGGGTGAGTGAGTGAGTGGGTGGATGACTGGGTAAGTGAGTGGGTGGGTGAGTGGGTGGTGGAGTGACTGGGTGGGTGGGTGAGTGAGTGAGTGGGTGGATGACTGGGTGGGTGAGTGAGTGAGTGGGTGGATGACTGGGTAAGTGAGTGGGTGAGTGAGTGGGTGGATGACTGGGTAAGTGAGTGAGTGGGTGAGTGAGTGGGTGGATGTCTGGGTAAGTGAGTGGGTGGATGACTGGGTAAGTGAGTGAGTGGGTGGATGACTGGGTAAGTGAGTGAGTGAGTGAGTGAGTGAGTGACTGGGTGGGTGAGTGGGTGGATGACTGGGTAAGTGAGTGAGTGAGTGGGTGGGTGGGTGAGTGAGTGGGTGGGTGGGTGGTGAGTGAGTGGGTGAGTGAGTGAGTGATTGGGTGGGTGAGTGAGTGGGTAACTGGGTGAGTGAGTGGGTTCGACTGAGCTCTGTGATTGGCGGTCCGTCTCTCCGCGGCGTATATAACGAGACTGTGATCAGACCGTACCGTCTCTCTGATGGAGGTGCTGGACCGGTTCTCCTGTGGAACCTGAGGAGCCTCGCCTTCATCTAGAACTTATCTGGGTTTAAATGTATAGAATATAAATGTTATTTAGAACCCATACACCGTGTGCTCTGGAGCTCGGAGGCTGTTTGTTTACCCGCCCCTCCGGCGGGTCCTCGTTCTCCTGCCTGTTCTTCTGGCTCTCCTCTCTCCAGCCGTGCTTATCTCTCCATCGCTGCTCACTTATCTCTTTCCAGGGAACAGAACCTGATCTCCTGAGGGCAGATCTGGAGGTGGAGGGTGGAGGGAGGTGGAGGGAGGGGGTAACTCCGTCAGTGGGAGTGGAGGGGCGAGGAGGCGCGACCCGCGCTCCTGTTCTAATAGAAGAACCGGGATGGGAACCGTCTGATAAAGATCAGCTCCGGCTGAAAATGTCAGACACGGTGTTCGCTCGCAGAACCCGCTAACAATCCTGAAGTGTGTGAGTGTGTGAGTGTGTGTGTGTGTGTGTGTGTGTGTGTGTGTGTGTGTGTGTGTGTGCCCCCCCGACGCTCCGCCTGTTTGCTCAGATGTTCTGCTCGGCGGAACCGCAGGAGCACATCCCCGTAATTAGATGTAAACATTTTTACAGAGACCGGATCGCGCACCATCGGACCTCCGTCACGTGGATTAGCATGTTCTCCTCTCAGCGCTGCGGATCCAGGTTCAAATCTGGGTGGAAATTGGAGTACAGGAGGTGTGTGTGTGTGTGTGTGTGTGTGTGTGTGTGTGTGTGTGTGTGTGTGTGTGTGTGTGTGTGTGGAGTAGAGGGGTTATTGTGGTGTGTGTGTGTGTGTGTGTGTGTGTGTGTGTGTGTGTGTGTGTGTGGAGTAGAGGGGTTATTGTGTGTGTGTGTGTGTGTGTGTGTGTGTGTGTGTGTGTGTGTGTGTGTGTGTGTGTGTGTGGAGTAGAGGGGTTATTGTGGTGTGTGTGTGTGTGTGTGTGTGTGTGTGTGTGTGGAGTAGAGGAGGGGTTATTGTGGTGTGTGTGTGTGTGTGGAGTAGAGGGGTTATTGTGGTGTGTGTGTGAGTGTGTGTGTGTGTGTGTGTGTGTGTGTGTGTGTGTGTGTGTGTGTGTGTGTGTGTGTGTGTGTGTGTGGAGTAGAGGAGGGGTTATTGTGGTGTGTGTGTGAGTGTGTGTGTGTGTGTGTGTGGAGTAGAGGGGTTATTGTGGTGTGTGTGTGTGTGTGTGTGTGTGTGTGTGTGTGTGGAGTAGAGGGGTTATTGTGGTGTGTGTGTATACAGTGATACATACTGGGCAGTGGGGAGTGCTGTGACACACATTATATGGGGCAAATAAGTGTATTCATTTCACCTTGAATCCATGTTTTTGGACTTTGTGGGGAGAACATGCCAAACCTCTCCCAGTATAAGATGTAATTGCTCCGGGGGGGGGGGGGTCTCTCTCCCGCTCTCTCTCTCTCTCTCTCTCTCTCTCGCTGTCTGCTGTCTCTCTCTCTCTCTGTCTCTCTGTCTCTCGCTCGCTCACTTGTGTGTGTCTCATGCTCTCTCTCTCTCTCTCTCGCTGTCTCTCTCTGTCTCTCTGTCTCTCTGTCTCTCTGTCTGTCTGTCTCTCTCTCTCTCTCTCTCTGTCTGTCTGTCTCTCTGTCTCTCTCTCTCTCTCTCTCTCTCTCTCTCTCTCTCTCTCTCTCTGTCTCTCTCTCTCTGTCTGTCTCTCTCTCTCTCTCTCTCTGTCTCTCTCTCTCTCTCTCTCTCTCTCTCTCTCTCTGTCTCTCTCTCTCTGTCTGTCTCTCTCTCTCTCTCTCTCTCTCTCTCTCTCTCTCTCTCTCTCTCTCTGTCTCTCTCTGACTCTCTCTCTCTCTCTCTCTGTCTCTCTCTCTCTCTCTCTCTGTCTCTCTGTCTCTCTGTCTGTCTCTCTCTCTCTCTCTCTCTCTCTCTCTCTGTCTCTCTCTCTGTCTGTCTGTCTCTCTCTCTCTCTGTCTCTCTCTCTCTCTCTCTCTCTCTCTCTCTCTCTCTCTCTCTCTCTCTCTGTCTCTGTCTCTCTCTCTCTCGCTCGCCCGCTCTCGCAGTGTAATGGCACAGTTCTAATGAAGACCAATGACGATGTAACGCAGTAATTAGAGCCGCTCTCTCTCGCCTCGTTCTACCACTCAGTCTTGTCCCGGTTCTCGAGTCCGTGGCATATGCTCCATAATTGTTCTTTCCAATGAGGCGTGAGCGCAGACACAGATATAAAACCCCCTCACCCCCCCCCAACCCCCCCCCCCTCACAGCAGCCTCGTCCTCAAACCCGCAGCTGACCGGAACCAATTAGAACCCCGACTTTGCACTGGGCTCGTTAAGACCGCATGGCGCTGAGAGTGAGACAGGTCTTCACCGTTCTCGTCTTCTGTACACTTCACAACGCAGGGCGGTCCCGGTGGGGATTTGGCATGTTCTCCTTGTGTCTGCACAGTTTACCCCTCAGCCCTCAGTTGGGGGGGGGGGGGGTATAGTGTTGGTGCAAATTACTCAATGTGCAGATGTTTGCCCCACGATGGGCTGGTGAGTGCTGGGATAGGTCCCAGGGACCGTAAACGGTTCTTTGGTTCTGGATCGATCTGTTCCTGTTCCGGAGTTTGTCTTCACGTCGGTCTGGAGGTGGAGGACGTCTTCGGTCTTCCTGACGGGGAACATTTACGATACGCGGTCCCACCTGGGCGGCACGGTGGCTTAGTGGTTTAGCATGTTCTCCTCCTCAGCGTTAGGGATTCCCGGTTCGAATCCCCATCTGTGTGGAGTTTCTATGTCCTCCCCGTGTCCGCGTGGGTTTCCTCCGGGTTCTGCGGTTTCCTCCCACAGTCCAAAAACATGGATCAAGTTAATTGAATTCTCCAAATTGCCCCATATAGTGTGTGTCTGTGTGAGTGAGTGTGTATCCAGTGATGGATTGCCCCCCTGTCCTGGGTGTATCTGCCCAGCGCCAGAAACGTTCTCCCCTGGATGGGCATGGGGAACCCCCCCCCCATGGGCGGATGGTTCCACCTGGAGAGCAGGTTCCACCGTCATCATCATCATCATCATCATCATCATCATCATTGCCATGGAAACCCGTTCCTCTGTGCGTTCCGTGGCCCCCTAGCGGGCGCCGGGGGAATTGCAGGAACGTCTCCCTCGGCCGTCGCGAACCGATCCTCGTTTACCGTTCGGTGCTCACATGAGTGAATCGAGTTCCGGTTCCGCTCGAGTAACCCGCTTAAACGTTTACGGCGCCGTCCGTTCCGCGTCGCGGTCCCCGACCCGCTCCCACTGACAGTTACCCAGCATGCCGCGCTGCTGCAGGGTTCTGAATAGACGGCGATGCGTCGCTGTAACACCGACTGCCATGTAATAACATCTGCTCTGCGAGGGGCGGGGGGGTGGGGGGGTTGTTTCTGTTGATGGGGCGACGCGTCACATGGTCTGCAGCAGTGGGTATGGGGACTCGGACGTTCCGGATCCCGCCGGTTCTCTGTGGGGTGAGGGTTCACGTGTCCCGGTCAGATGTTCTAAAACCCTTCGCTGTTTTTATGCCTATCCCGTCAGTTTTTGTTTTTTGACGTCGGTGCAGTAACACAGCGCTGACACATCATCAGGGTTCTAAAGGAACCTGCGAGCGGTTCTCCCCGCGGTACAAAGCGAGCAGCGCGGCGGTAATGGTGAGAGATTGGACTGGCGTTCTCGCCGCCGACCTCACGGCGTCTTTGTTCTCCGGGTTCGATCCGCACCGCCGGCGAGGCTTTCGCGAGCAAACCGCAGTTTCACCTCGCGACGCCTCGCGGAACATAACAGCCAATTAGAACCGAACTGCGGGGGGTGGGGGGGGGGAGCGCGCACCCCCATCTGCATCCACAAGAACGCCAAAAAAAAGTGAAGCGGAGAAGAACGTTCCAAAATCTCACTGAGACTCTGACTCTGACTCTGATCGGACGGATTGGAGCATGGGGGGGGTTCTGCACCACCTCAGGGGCAGATCCTGCAGGGTACTCCGTCACGGTGGCCTTTTGGACGCTGAGGAAGACGGGCGTCCCTGTGTCCCCTGCTCATACTCTCTCTCTCTCTCTCTCTCTCTCTCTCGCCCGCTCTCGTACTCCGTCCCGGGGTCTCCCTGACCGTTAACCCGCCCCCCCGCCGTCTGTCCGCCCGCCGTCTGTCCGCCCGCCGTCTGTCCGCCCGCCGTCGGTGCGCCCGCCGTCGGTCCGCCCCGGCCGTGAGGTCTGTTTGAGGTTGGGGTGAGGGCGGGTCACGGCAAAACTGTGACATCACAACGTATTGGTTTTCCGTGGCGGCAGTCCATCGGAGAACCCGGTTCTGAAGGTCTCCTTGGCGGGGGGGGGGGGGAGTGTTGGGGGGAGGGGGGTCAGATATCAGGCCGCAGACGGGGACGGTTCCGTAATGGCTCTGCGATGCGGTTCCTGACATTTTGCTTTTGAAGGGGGCGGAACGTCCATCGCGCCGTCGTCTCCGTACGGACGTGTTCTCCTCGCGGCGGACAGGAGAGTGCAGGACGGAACGCTTCTGAATCGGGGAAGAAATTAAGCTGTCAAAGCGATTTCGGGCGGGGGCTGGGGGGCGGCGACGGCGGGGGGGGATGACGTTCTCCGCTCCATTTCCCGTCGGCGATGCGTCGGAACGTTCGGCCGGGATAGGCTCCGGGAACGGAAACGAGGAGCTGGCGGATCCGAGGCGCTCGTTAGATCGGGGGTTATTGGAGTAATTAATTTGCTTCTTTACGGCGCCGGTTCCGCGCCGCGTTGCGTTGGATCGTGGCTTTTCATTAGGAGGCGCCGCAGTTAAATTGGATCCTCTGGAACCAATTAAGCGTCCCGCAGAACGGGCGCGGCACGTCCACACGCGCTTATTGATCGCGCGTCTGCGCAGCACCTGCGTTCCGCCAAGGCCGTCCCGCCGCTCGCAAAGCGTCCAATCATCAGGAATAATACAGGACCGGGCCGCGCAGAACCACCGGGTGGCGCCGCGCCGCCGCATCGACCCCTCCGTTACCACGGAGACGTTCCGGCTTCAGATCGGATTCAACGGAACCCGCCGTTCTGATGTCATCATCCGGTTCTCGTTTAATAACCCGCCCCATAGCGCCCCCTGGTTATGAGCATTAAAGACATGATTGAATGGAGCCAGGTGAATGGTTCACCCTCGGTTCCTCGGTTCCTCGGTTCCTGATTTGGTCACGTGCTGAAATATCATATCTTAGGATTGTAGGCTTTCAGTGGTTTGGCATGTTCTCCTCTCAGCGCTGGGGATTCCCGGTTCGAATCCGGATCTGGAAGTTTCCGTGTTCTCCCCGTGTCCACGTGGGTTTCCTCCGGGTTCTCCGGTTTCCTCCCACAGTGCAAAAAAATGGATTCAAGGTGAATTGAATGATCTAAATTGCCCCATATACTTGTAGAGTGATTGTGTACCAGCGATGGATTGGTGTCCTGTTCTGGGTGTATCTGCCCAGCGCCCGAACACACACACACACACACACACACACACACACACACACACACACACACACACACACACACACGCTGGTTAACTGGGTGGTTGTTAATACCAACGATGGAGGCGGGATCAGAGATCAAACTATTATAATATAATAATTCAGGGCGGGACGGTGTCTTAGTGGTTTAGCATGTTCTCCTCTCAGCGCTAGGGATTCCCGGTTCGAATCCCCATCTGGGTGGAGTTTGCATGTTCTCCCCGTGTCCGCGTGGGTTTCCTCCCACAGTCCAAAAAACATGGATCAAGGTCAATTGAGTTCTCCAAATTGCCCCATATAGAGTGTGTCTGTGTGAGTGAGTGTGTGTGTCCAGTGATAGATTGCCCCCGTGTCCTGGGTGTATCTGCCCAGCGGCCGAAACGTTCTCCCCTGGATGGGCATGGGGAAACCCCCCCCCCCCCCCCCCCCCGACCCTAATAGAGGATAAAGAGGAAGATGATGGATGGATTGAGAATTCAGTTTAAAATGTGGGTTCTAGATTTTTTGTAGAACCTCAGATGACATGATGCTGAACGGCGGGCGAGCCTAATAAAGTGTCCGGAGCGTGGATCGTCGTCACGAGTAACACGGGTATGTGATATTATGGGATGTTTCCGTCGGCGGCGTGTGATGGAGCGGAGGCAGAAATGCCTCTTAAATATTATTAATTCTGTTGATTATTTTGGTAAACACTCAGCACTTCTTGGGCGTGCCGTGCCCCGGGTTCCGGCGTGAGGTTCCGGCGTGAGGTTCCGGCGTGAGGCACGGCGTGAGGGACGACTCTCGGCGCTCTGTATAATTACCGCCGCCGCCTTAATGAAGCCCATTTGTATTCACATCCAATCAGGTTGACAAATTGCTTTTCCACAAGCCACTTGTTTTCACTCCATCACTCCACTGCGTCACTCCAGCACTGCTGCGGCAGGGCAACAGCGCCGCCGTGTGGCCAGCGGCGGGCATCACACCCTCAGCACATCGCCCTCACGTGGTCTAATTACTCAGCAGCACTAATCATAATGATGATGGATGCTTTATGACCTCGTGCACTGAATAGGGCAGAGGGGACATTAATCTAGTGCACTTGCATCCTGTTCTATTAGACAGAACAGAGGCTCAGCCCGAACCAAGACCTCTGATGAACACGGTTCATTTGCATGTTCTCCCCAACCATCAGAACGACTCTGAAGCTCAGGTTCGGGAATGCAGGTGTGTTAGAACCGAGCGGCCGCTCGGGTTTTATAGACGATCGCATGATCGCAACTTTGTGGAAACAGTTTGGGGAAGGCCCTGGGCCCAGCCCCGCCTCTCCCGCACCCCTGCCTCGTCTGCCTCGTTAGGTCTGCGTTCGGGCGGAGGTGAGGTCATGTGTGCTGTATGAGTTCACACATCTGTCTGAAGTGAGGTGGTGGTGTGGAGGTGGTGGTGTGGAGGTGGTGGTGGTGGAGGTGGTGGTTGTGGAGGTGGTGGTGTGGAGGTGGTGGTGTGGAGGTGGTGGTGGAGGTGGTGGTGGTGGAGGTGGTGGTTGTGGAGGTGGTGGTGTGGAGGTGGTGGAGGTGGTGGTGTGGAGGTGGTGGTGGTTGTGGAGGTGGTGGTTATGGTGGAGGTGGTGGTGTGGAGGTGGTGGTGTGGAGGTAGTGGTTCTGGTGGAGGTGGTGGTGTGGAGGTGGTGGTTGTGGAGGTGGTGGTTGTGGTGGTTGTGGAGGTGGTGGTTGTGGAGGTGGTGGTTGTGGAGGTGGTGGTTGTGGAGGTGGTGGTTCTGGTGGAGGTGGTGGTTGTGGAGGTGGTGGTTCTGGTGGAGGTGGTGGTGTGGAGGTGGTGGTTGTGGAGGTAGTGGTTGTGGTGGAGGTGGTGGTGTGGAGGTGGTGGTTGTGGAGGTGGTGGTGTGGAGGTGGTGGAGGTGGTGGTGTGGAGGTGGTGGTGGTTGTGGAGGTGGTGGTTCTGGTGGAGGTGGTGGTGTGGAGGTGGTGGTTGTGGAGGTGGTGGTGTGGAGGTAGTGGTTCTGGTGGAGGTGGTGGTTGTGGAGGTGGTGGTTGTGGAGGTGGTGGTTGTGGAGGTGGTGGTTCTGGTGGAGGTGGTGGTTCTGGTGGAGGTGGTGGTGTGGAGGTAGTGGTTGTGGTGGAGGTGGTGGTGTGGAGGTGGTGGTTGTGGAGGTGGTGGTTCTGGTGGAGGTGGAGGTGGTGGTTGTGGTGGAGGTGGTGGTGTGGAGGTGGTGGTGTGGAGGTGGTGGTTGTGGAGGTGGTGGTTCTGGTGGAGGTGGTGGTGTGGAGGTGGTGGTGGTGGTGGTGGTGTGGAGGTGGTGGTTCTGGTGGAGGTGGTGGTGTGGAGGTGGTGGTGTGGAGGTGGTGGTTGTGGAGGTGGTGGTTCTGGTGGAGGTGGTGGTGTGGAGGTGGTGGTGGTGGTGGTGTGGAGGTGGTGGTTCTGGTGGAGGTGGTGGTGTGGTAGGTGGTGGAGGTGGTGGTGTGGAGGTGGTGGTGGTGGTGGTGTGGAGGTGGTGGTGTGGAGGTGGTGGTTCTGGTGGAGGTGGTGGTGTGGAGGTGGTGGTGTGGAGGTGGTGGTGGTTGTGGAGGTGGTGGTGTGGAGGTGGTGGTTCTGGTGGAGGTGGTGGTGTGGAGGTGGTGGTGTGGAGGTGGTGGTTGTGGAGGTGGTGGTTCTGGTGGAGGTGGTGGTGTGGTGGTGGTGGTGGTGTGGAGGTGGTGGTTCTGGTGGAGGTGGTGGTGTGGAGGTGGTGGTTCTGGTGGAGGTGGTGGTGTGGAGGTGGTGGTGTGGAGGTGGTGGTTCTGGTGGAGGTGGTGGTTTGTGGAGGTGGTGGTTCTGGTGGAGGTGGTGGTGTGGAGGTGGTGGTGGTTGTGGAGGTGGTGGTGTGGAGGTGGTGGTTCTGGTGGAGGTGGTGGTGTGGAGGTGGTGGTGTGGAGGTGGTGGTGGTTGTGGAGGTGGTGGTGTGGAGGTGGTGGTTCTGGTGGAGGTGGTGGTGTGGAGGTGGTGGTGTGGAGGTGGTGGTGTGGAGGTGGTGGTGGTTGTGGAGGTGGTGGTTCTGGTGGAGGTGGTGGTGTGGAGGTGGTGGTGGTGGTGGTGTGGAGGTGGTGGTTCTGGTGGAGGTGGTGGTGTGGAGGTGGTGGAGGTGGTGGTGTGGAGGTGGTGGTGGTGGTGGTGTGGAGGTGGTGGTGTGGAGGTGGTGGTTCTGGTGGAGGTGGTGGTGTGGAGGTGGTGGTGTGGAGGTGGTGGTGGTTGTGGAGGTGGTGGTGTGGAGGTGGTGGTTCTGGGGGAGGTGGTGGTGTGGAGGTGGTGGTGTGGAGGTGGTGGTTGTGGAGGTGGTGGTTCTGGTGGAGGTGGTGGTGTGGTGGTGGTGGTGGTGTGGAGGTGGTGGTTCTGGTGGAGGTGGTGGTGTGGAGGTGGTGGTTCTGGTGGAGGTGGTGGTGTGGAGGTGGTGGTGTGGAGGTGGTGGTTCTGGTGGAGGTGGTGGTTGTGGAGGTGGTGGTTCTGGTGGAGGTGGTGGTGTGGAGGTGGTGGTGGTTGTGGAGGTGGTGGTGTGGAGGTGGTGGTTCTGGTGGAGGTGGTGGTGTGGAGGTGGTGGTGTGGAGGTGGTGGTGGTTGTGGAGGTGGTGGTGTGGAGGTGGTGGTTCTGGTGGAGGTGGTGGTGTGGAGGTGGTGGTGTGGAGGTGGTGGTGTGGAGGTGGTGGTGGTTGTGGAGGTGGTGGTTCTGGTGGAGGTGGTGGTGTGGAGGTGGTGGTGGTGGTGGTTGTGGAGGTGGTGGTTGTGGAGGTGGTGGTGTGGAGGTAGTGGTTCTGGTGGAGGTGGTGGTGTGGAGGTGGTGGTGTGGAGGTGGTGGTTCTGGTGGAGGTGGAGGTGGTGGTGTGGAGGTGGTGGTGTGGAGGTGGTGGTGTGGAGGTGGTGGTTCTGGTGGAGGTGGAGGTGGTGGTGTGGAGGTGGTGGTGTGGAGGTGGTGGTGTGGAGGTGTGCAAGTGTGTCAGAGTGTAAACCATCCGCCGACTAAACCGCCATGTTCTCCACCATCACCCTGCATCATGTGATCGTCATGTGATCAACGATGGAGGGTCAGGAGCAGTAAGGTGGAGGTGTGTACAGTGAGAGGATACAGGGTTTCAACACACCTGCACCACCATGAGAATCATCCACCACCCTAATGACACCCGCACTGCGGGGGTCCTGATCATCAGAGAACATACCAAAGGGCACTAACAGAGTGTGTAGAGGAACAGATGGACTACAGAATGGAACTGTAGGACTACAAACCTCCACCTGTATGATGTGTGTGTGTGTAGAGAGAGCTGTGTGTAATACACTCACCCACCACAAGGACGTCATCACTAACCTCACTGAGATCTGACACATCTGAGCACCGACCCTCAGAGAACCTCACCACCTCGGGGGGGTTCCGCCGCAGCAGCGCAGATCAGAGGGTTCCACCCCACAGGACCTTCCACTGCTGTCCTCAGAACAGTGGAGACAATGAGTGAGCTCCCCCTGCTGTGAGAACATTGGAACGGGCCCCGCCGCGAGAACGTCGGAACCGGCCTCGCCGCGAGAACGACGGAACCGGCTTCGCCGCGAGAACGTCGGAACCGGCCCTGCCGCAAGAACGTCGGAACCAGCTTCGCCGCGAGAATGTCAGAACCGGCCCTGCCGCGAGAACGACGGAAACCGGCCTCACTGCGAGACCATCGGAACCGGCCCCGCCGCGAGAACGTCGGAACGCACGTACGATTCAAACCTCTGAGTCGTCTGATTTTATTCCATTAAAATCATAATAATAATAATAATAATCATAATAATTAAGACTGTAATCGTTTGAGGAGAACCCGTTCCTCTCTCACAGGTGTACAGCGTGTGACCTCGGGTCAAACTCAGTGGAACGTCAGCAGAACGTCATGTACAATTTATATCAGAACATGGTGGAACATCTGATCAAATACAGAGAAATATAAACACAGAGATCAATAAGGTTCAGAACGTTCCGTATGTTCTTCACTTCACTTTAGATTTAAAGTTCTACATTTACAGAACTGACTCCTTTACTGTACTTTACTGTACTTTACTTCACTGTAATTTACTGTACTTCACTGTACTTTACTGTACTTCACTGTACTTTACTGTACTTCACTGTACTTTACTTTACTGTACTTCACTATACTTCACTGTACTTTACTATACTTTACTGTACTTCACTGTACTTTACTGTACTTTACTGTACTTCACTATACTTTACTTTACTATACTTTACTTCACTATACTTTACTTTACTTCACTATACTTTACTGTACTTCACTGTACTTTACTGTACTTTACTTTACTGTACTTCACTGTACTTTACTGTACTTTACTGTACTTCACTGTACTTTACTGTACTTCACTGTACTTTACTTTACTGTACTTCACTATACTATACTTTACTTCACTATACTTTACTATACTATACTTTACTTTACTATACTTTACTTTACTTCACTATACTTTACTGTACTTTACTATATCTTACTTTATTGTACTTTACTGTACTTTACTTTACTGTACTTCACTATACTTTACTTTACTATACTTTACTGTACTGTATTGTACTTTACTGAAGGACTGAGTTCAGACTCATTTAAAGAGTTCATTTGAAAACTGTGAGAACGTGAAACGCGTCTGCGGTTCTGAATCCTCAGGTTCTGATCTGGGGTCATGTGATGCAGCGCTGCAGTGACTCTCATCCCCAGCAGAGCGCCTCCTTCTGTTCCAGAGGGGCAGTGCACTGAGCACCCCGAGCTCACCCCCAAACCCCGGACCTTGGGGATGAATTGGAACAGAGACTGCGAGCCCGGATCTGTTAGAGGATGCAGGTGGAACTCCCACAGGCTTCCAAAATCTAGAACCACAGAGTTAAAGACAGAACTGTGAGGGAGGGACGGCGTGGACGGGGGAGGGGGGGGGTTAAACCTGCCGCAGGCTCGTTAACGCTTTAAATTAACTGTAATGAGTAATCACGTCCGTCAGTCCCTAAAGCGGGACGCCTCCGTCCCGCCCGGACGCCGTTTATCTTTTGGGAACGAAGTTATCGTAGGGCGAGGCCGCGTCCTCCGCCGCGCCCAGTTCTTGCTTCTTTTTGTCCTCTCCCGGCAGCGTGGCTCTGCGGGGGGGTTTGGGAACGGCGTAGTCGTCGGCGTGGGCGTTGTAGGGGTACTCGTGTCCGGCGGGGTCTCCGGCGGAGCCGTGCGTTTTCCAGGCCTGGCTCCGGACCTCCTCGGGGTCGTCGTAGAGGGCGGGGGGGACGGCGGGCACGGCGCAGCTCTCGGGCTCGTCGTAGATGTGTTCCACGCGAGAACGCGCCGGAGGCTTTTGCGTGAACGAGGACCTGACGGCGGTCTCGTCGATGCTGTCGTAAAGCGGCTCCGCGGCCTTGGGGGCGGCGCCGTTCTCGCCGCGGGCCTCCGCTTTGGGCGGCGGCGCCAGGAGGGACGCCGCCAACATGTCCACCATGGTGTTCTTGGCGATGTTGTCGAAGGGAAGCGAGTAATCGGACTCCGGGGAGCTGGCGACGTGGTGCAGAGCCCGCTTCTTGCCGTCGTTCTCCGGTTTGTCCGACCCCTCTCGGTCCGCCAGCGGCGCCGTCACCCGGGAGTAGGCCTCGTCCTCGGTGGACGCTAACGGACAGCTACGGAAGTTCTTGACCTGGTTCTTCTTGGGCGCGGGGCGCGTGTCGATGTTCAGGCTCTTGACCCCGGTGAGGTGCTTATCGCTGGGCGTCTCCAGTCTGCCGCGATGGGGGGACGATGCCTTGGGCTTGTCCTTGGGGGCGCCGTCGCTCAGCATGCTGTAGATCGTCCCGCCGTCGTCCGGAGGCGCCACCACTTTGGGCGGCTGGGGGGCGGGTTCCCGTTCCCGCGGGGTGCCCGATGCCTGTTGGGATAAGGTCCCTTTCTGCACGTTGATTGCCGCCTCGATGTTTTGGAAAATTGCGTTCCCCTGTTTGGTTTCGAACTCGAAGTTCCCTTCTCCGGACTCGCACCGCCGGCCGGCCTCGAACGAGAACGTCGTCTGTTTAAAGAACAAAGAACAAACACAAAACGTCAAACCACACACAGAGACAGAGACGTACGCTAAACCGGCGTAACGGCACGAAGATGAAGAGGACAGTTCCACCTTGTCGCGTCCGAATCTGCGGAGGAAGCGGTACGGCCAGGTGTAGAGGACCTCCCCCGTCTTGGGTTCCTTCAGAAAGAGGCTGTCCAGGTCGGTGCGTAAGAGGTAGTGTCCTCGCAGTTCACATCGCTCGCCAGCGTCCGTACGCCGCATCGTCACCTTAAAGTCCTTCATCGCTGAAACAGGAGAACGGGAGAACGGGAGACGGTTAGGATGGAGCTGAAGGTCGTCCACACGCGGGTCTCACCTCCAGCTTCGTCCACCGTGAGACCAGGTTCAGAGAACACAGATGATGGAACGTTGTTGCAATGACACGTTTCTACCAGAGGGGTCACCCCATCCCACCGTTATGGTTCTGGGTAGGCGTGTGAATCATCATGACGATTCGATTCGATTATTCTCGATACTCTCCCCACGATAGGATTCAATACGATACGATTCGATTCAATTAAATGTGATTCGGTGTTCAATGTTTTTGGAAATTCCTTATTTTTAAAAAGAGTCAAATAAAATAAAATAATATAAAATAAATAAATATCAATAAAAAACACACAGCCAGACAGGAACTCTCTCATAACAGTGTTCCATACACTATCAGTCTCAGGAGATTGGAGTATGGATTACTGTTACACTGATGTTTGGTTCTCTGGTTCTCATGTGTCTGATGTTTGGTTCTCTGGGTTCTCTCGTGTCTGATGTTTGGTTCTATGGGTTCTCTCATGTCTGTTGTTTGGTTCTCTGGTTCTCTCGTGTCTGATGTTTGGTTCTATGGGTTCTCTCATGTCTGTTGTTTGGTTCTCTGGTTCTCATGTGTCTGATGTTTGGTTCTATGGGTTATCTCATGTCTGATGTTTGGTTCTATGGTTCTCATGTGTCTGATGTTTGGTTCTCTGGGTTCTCTCGTCTCTGTTGTTTGGTTCTTTGGGTTATCTCATGTCTGATGTTTGGTTCTCTGGTTTCTCTCGTGTCTGATGTTTGGTTCTATGGTTCTCATGTGTCTGATGTTCGTTTCTCTGGGTTCTCTCGTGTCCATTGTTTGGTTCTCTGGTTCTCAGGTGATGTAGGGTCCAGGCGGATGGTGTTCCGTGTGATGTTCTAAGTGAGACAGTGGACCGTGTTGATGAGTGATGACGGGGGGGGGGGGGGGGGTGGTGGAACTGTGTTGTGATGATTGAAAAGCAGAACCGTCCTCTAAGCTCTGAGTCAGAGGTCTGAGGAGTCTTTATCATTATGAGCAACCAGCGCCGAGCAGAAGTGGAACCGTTCCCCACGTCTGATTTCACCTTTAAACATGAACGCTGCAGATTAGAACCCGTTACGGTCGCGTTTATTAAGGTCGCCGTTCTCGAGCCCGAGCGCATTTAGAACTTTAGAACTCCGTGAGAACGACGGCTGAAGACGTTCCGATCTTTCGTCCTTGTTGAATAGGTCTGTCGTATGTTCCCACTTCTCCTTCTGTGGTTTTGTATGTTCTTCCCTAAATATTATGAACTACACATTTGAGGAAACGCAGAGTCAGTGTGTGTGTCTTGGGGGGGGTGGGGGGTGGGGGGGGGTCACGGCGACCCATGTACAACGTATACAGCTTTATACAAATACGGCCCGTATGCAACGTCATCGTTTGTGCCGGGATAGTCCTCACCTCAGCTGCCCAAAGGGGTGGAGTTTAATGTCCTCAGATTCGCCGAATCGATTCGGCAGCGAGGGAATCGATTTATGTTTTTAACGACATACACGTAATACACACTCCAGAGCTGCGGGTGGCGCTACCTCATTATTGTTTCCCCAAATTCCCCCCAAGTATCGAAAGAATCGAATCGTTTGATGAGTCGTATTGAATCGTCATGACGACTCCGATTCACACGTCTAATGACTCTATAGTAATTTAAATCAGTAAATTAAATTCCTGCTGCGACGAGGCGAGTCCAGCAGAGGGCAGCGTTCTCCACTCTGATCACATGACCGCAGGGGTGTGGCGTTTTGTTCTTATCCCTGCAGCCGTGACTCAAACCGGGGACCGCGCGGCGTGGTTTCGGGCCGAGCGGCGCCTCCGGGTGGCTCTGTGTGCAGCCGCAGAACAGTTCTCCTTTTCTAGAGCGAGCTGAAGGAGGTCACGGTTCCTTCCGCCGAAAAGCAGAACGTCTTCAGAAATAGAACGAGAAGAAGAAGAAGAGGAAGCTCTGAAGCTTTCCAGAGCGCCGCTTCGCTTCGCGTTTCCGACGCCTTCCTGCCATGAGTTCTAAACAAACTGCGGAACGCTCGCGGGTCCAAACGCCCCGATCTACACCGACCCCCACACCGGGTCCCCACACCGGGTCCCCGCTCTGCCTCGTTAACACGGCCTCCACTGATAACCAGTTCTCTGATAAGCCACTACTAAAGGTCAGGTTCTGTGAGGAGGTTCTAGAGCCTATCCCTGCACTGACAGGGAACCCAGGGTGAGAAACGCCCTCTTGCAGACATTTCCACCTCGTGGGCGTGTTTGAAGACCACTAAATAAAACCATACAAACATGAGGAGAACATGCAAAAGTTCCATTAACAGGGTTCCCATCTGCCCCGCCTGGGACCCAAGCTCGGGAACGTCTTGCTTGTTTCTTTTTGTGCTCAGGGTTTGGAACCCATCATTTGGGAACCGACCCCGTCCTCGTCAACATGACGGAGCACCAGAACACAAAGTAAGGTCCATGAGGACAAAGTCCTGACCTGAACTCCATGGAACGTCTTTGGGATGAATTAGAACGCAGACTGAGAGCCAGGCCTTCTCGTAGAACATCAGTGACCTCACAAACGCGGTTCTGGAAGAACAAACGCCCCGATCTACACCAACCCCCACTCCGGGTCCCCGCTCTGCGTCATTAACACGGCCTCCACTGATAACCAGTTCTCTGGTAAGCAGCTACTAAAGGTCAGGTTCTGTGAGGAGGTTCTGGAGCCTATCCCTGCACTGACAGAGAACCGTGAGAAACACCCAGGACGGTCCGACGCCCTCTTGCAGACATTTCCACCTCAGTGGGCGTGTTTGAAGACCACTAAATAAAACAATAAGACCTATACAAACATGAGGAGAACATCCAAATGTTCCATTAACAGGGTTCCCATCTGCCCCGCCTGGGACCCAAGCTCAGGAACGTCTTGCTTGTTTCTTTTTGTGCTCAGGGTTTGGAACCCATTTCAGTAGATGTAAGGAAACCCTTCCTTCCTCTCGCCTGCTCTCTCTCTCTCTCTCTCTCTCTCGCCCGCTCTCTCTCTCTCTCTCTCTCTCTCTATCTGTCTCTGTCTCTCTCTCGCTCTCTCTCTCTCTCGCCCGCTCTCTCTCTCTCTCTCTCTCTCTCTATCTGTCTCTGTCTCTCTCTCGCTCTCTCTCTCTCTCGCCGCTCTCTCTCTCTCTCTCTCTCTCTCTCTATCTGTCTCTGTCTCTCTCTCGCTCTCTCTCTCTCTCTCGCCGCTCTCTCTCTCTCTCTCGCGCGCTCGCTCGCTGTCTCTCTCTCTCGCGCTCGCTCTCTCTCTCTCTCTCGCCCGCTCGCTCGCTCTCTCTCTCTCTCTCTCTCTCTCTCTCTCTCTCTCTCTATCTGTCTCTGTCTCTCTCTCGCTCTCTCTCTCTCTCGCCCGCTCCTCGCTCTCTCTCTCTCTCTCTCTATCTCTCTCTCTCTCTCTCTCTCTCTCGCGCGCTCGCTCTCTCTCTCTCTCGCCGCTCGCTCTCTCTCTCTCGCGCTCGCTCTCTCGCCCGCTCGCTCGCTCTCTCTCTCTTTTCCTCGCCAGCTGACTGCTGTGTTCAGGAAGTTGGGTTTGTGGTGGAACTCAAATATCTGCAACGTTCTGTTCGTCTGCAGGAGCGAGGGCGCCGTTTTTTAAAGGTTCCGTCTTCAGACGTTAGAACCTGGACTCTCATGAGCAGATCAGAACCTGTTCTCCAGGCTGACACACCCCTCCCACGACATCATACGCTAAGACTGGATCTCCATCGAGTTGCCTCTTTAAAGTTCTCATGAAATGACCGAGGTCCGTCCGAATCAGGAGTCATTTAGCCGAGTCACGACTCGAACCCCCGCCCGTCTGTTTTTAACCTCTAACCCAAGCGGCCGAAGTGCGAGTTCCTCGTTCTCGGCGCAGAACGTAGTCGCTGATAAGCAGCTGGCCGGGCGTCACCATGGCGACCGGTTCCACCCCGACGCCGGGCGCGGATCCTCTGAGGGAGCCCTCTGGTGGAGGTTCGAGTGCAGATGGCGTAATCTGGATTAGATTTGTATTGTTGTAACATTTCGGGGGCCGTCCCGTCGTTGGGTTCCGTTCGCGGTGGGTGGAACTCACCCGCCTCTTTTCCGCAGTACAGCGAGTTGTCCGTCATGGAGACCTCCACGCCGTCGGTTGGTAGACTGTTTTTCCTCAATAATCCTCGTTCGCCCCATTTCATCTACAGATCACAGAGGAGAGAGAGAACCAATCAGGAGCGTTCTAACAAACCTACTGATGGACCAACACACCGGGGAAACAGTGACACCTACAGGAACCTACAGAGAACAACATCGTCCTCAAACTCAAACTGAGTTCAGGTTCAGTTTATTAAATCAGGTTTAGATGAACCTGAACCTCCGGACGGAACCGTGACGACCACGAACTCAAGAACTTACGGTACCTGCAAGGAAACCTTGTGAGGACCGAGGCTCATCCAGCTTAATTAACTATTAGGTGGGGTAGATCAGTGGTTAAGGTACACCGCTGGACTCTAGAACGGTGGAGACGCGTTCTCCGGAGTGACGGATCGCGCTTCTCCGTCTGGAGATCTGATGGACCAGTCTGGGTTTGGCGGTTCTTGTCTGACTGGGGGGGGGGGTTGTTTTTCAGGAACTGGCCGTGGTTCCCCTTAGTCCCACTGAAGGAGACATTTTGGACAGTTCCACACTCCCAACGTCGGGGGAACCGTTTGGAACCGACCCCGTCCTCGTCAACATGACGGAGCACCAGAACACAAAGCAAGGTCCATGAGGACAGAGTCCTGACCTGAACCCCATAGAACGTCTATGGGATGAATTAGAATGCAGACTGAGAGCCAGGCCTTCTCGAGAACATCAGTGTGTGACCTCACAAACACGGTTCTGTGAAGAGCAAACACACTCCAGAACCTCGTGGACGGCCTTCACAGAAGAGCTGAAGATGTTCTAGCTACAAAGGGTGGACCCATGTCATCTAGAACCCTATGGCAGGTGGCTGAAGGCGTTTTTATTGTTCTAAAACAACGTAAAGGTCCAAATCAATCAGGGTCACTCAGTGGAGTTGAATGAGAACTCTGAAGTTCCTCTGCAGAGTCAGGATGGTCCTCCTTTAAGTGATGTCGTTACGAAGCGTTCTGCTGTGAAGGTCTGTGGTTGACGCCGTGGTCTCAGCTTCGTTCCAACGACGTCACAGCTTCTGAGGAGGTTCTGCAGACGTTCTGCCCTCGACGTCATGTTCTCGAACTTCCTCTCGCCCTGCACGGCGTCCGGTGCGATTCCGGCAGGACGTCCGCAGCCGAGCGGGTGGAAGGTCGACGCCGCTCAGTGGGGAACGGCGGGGGAACAGCGGGGGTGGTGCATGTCCTCCCTGTGTCTGATCTTCAGGGTTGGGGTGACTCTGCTGGTTCTCTGCTGGTTCTCATGATGACGCTGATTTAAATGACTCAGTTTTGGTGGGAGGCGAGCGTGGGGGGGGGGGGTTTCCAAACCTCAAACGCGCCTCGCATCAGAACGTTCACACCTGTACGTCTCATACGTCTCGTACGTCTCGTACGTCTCGTACGTCTCGCACGTCTCGTACGTCTCATACGTCTCGTACGTCTCATACGTCTCGTACGTCTCGTACGTCTTGTACGTCTCGCACGTCTTGTACGTCTCATACGTCTCGTACATCTTATACGTCTCGTATGTCTCATACATCTCGTACGTCTCATACATCTCATACGTCTCATACATCTCATACGTCTCGTACATCTTATACGTCTCGTACGTCTCATGCGTCTCGTACGTCTCATGGGTCTCGTACGTCTCACGCGTCTCGTACGTCTCATACGTCTCGCACGTCTCGTACGTCTCATGCGTCTCGTACGACTCGCACTTCTCGTACGTTTCGCACGTCTCATACATCTCATACGTCTCGTACATCTCATACGTCTCGTACATCTCATACGTCTCGTACATCTCATAGGTCTCATACATCTCATACGTCTCGTACGTCTCATGCGTCTCGTACGACTCGCACTTCTCGTACGTTTCGCACGTCTCGTACATCTCATACGTCTCGTACGTCTTGTACGTCTCATGTGTCTCGTACGTCTCATACGTCTCATACGTATCGTACGTCTCATACGTCTCGTACGTCTCATACATCTCGTACGTCTCGTACGTCTTGTACGTCTCATGCGTCTCGTACGTCTCATACGTCTCGTACGTCTCATACGTCTCGTACGTCTCGTACGTCTTGTACGTCTCGCACGTCTTGTACGTCTCATACGTCTCGCACGTCTCGTACGTCTCATACGTCTCGTACATCTTATACGTCTCGTATGTCTCATACGTCTCGTACGTCTCATACATCTCATACGTCTCATACATCTCATACGTCTCGTACATCTTATACGTCTCGTACGTCTCATGCGTCTCGTACGTCTCATGGGTCTCGTACGTCTCACGCGTCTCGTACGTCTCATACGTCTCGCACGTCTCGTACGTCTCATGCGTCTCGTACGACTCGCACTTCTCGTACGTTTCGCACGTCTCATACATCTCATACGTCTCGTACATCTCATACGTCTCGTACATCTCATACGTCTCGTACATCTCATAGGTCTCATACATCTCATACGTCTCGTACGTCTCATGCGTCTCGTACGACTCGCACTTCTCGTACGTTTCGCACGTCTCGTACATCTCATACGTCTCGTACGTCTTGTACGTCTCATGTGTCTCGTACGTCTCATACGTCTCATACGTATCGTACGTCTCATACGTCTCGTACGTCTCATACATCTCGTACGTCTCGTACGTCTTGTACGTCTCATGTGTCTCGTACGTCTCATATGTCTCGTACGTCTCATACGTCTCGTACATCTCATACGTCTCGTACATCTCATACGTCTCGTACGTCTCATACGTCTCGTACGTCTCATACATCTCGTACGTCTCATACGTCTCGTATGTCTCATACATCTCGTACGTCTCATGTGTCTCGTACGTCTCATACGTCTCGTACGTCTCGTACGTCTCATACGTCTCGTACGTCTCGTACATCTCATACGTCTCGTACGTCTCGTACATCTCATACGTCTCGTACGTCTCATACGTCTCGTACGTCTCGTACGTCTCGTATGTCTCGTACGTCTCATACGTCTCGTACATCTTATACGTCTCGTACATCTCATATGTCTCGTACGTCTCATACGTCTCGCACGTCTCACGTGTCACGACGAGGTTGTTGGGTTTGTAACGTACCGGAAACGCGACCTCGCAGAGCTTCTGAATCCAGTCCCTCAGCTCCACCACCTCCACCGCAAACACAAAGGTCTTCTCCGTGGTCTCCACCAGAAAGGCCCTGCAGTCTTTAGGACAGCCGTCCACGTCCGAGTCCGTCACCCGGATACAGTCGCTCATCTTGATGATCTGCGGGGAGATCCGTCAGCGGCCTCATTAATTAATTCATTAATTATACATCATCTGAAGCGGAGGTGGGGGGGGGTCTTAGTAACCCACCAATCACAGGTCTCCGGTTGCTATGTCACTGAACTGAGGAGGAAACATCTAAACTTCTGAGGGAAGATATAGGGAGAACATGCAAAATCGACAGACTAGAGCTTGTCCACCCTGCACAGGAATTAAACCCTGTAAAGACACCCACATTTACCCCACAGTGGGTCAATCTGCCCCCTCATCCCAAATGATTCAGAATCATTCATTTAGCCAATTCAGAATCACTCACATGAATGACTCATTTACAAAACTGAATCAGAATCATTTACAGAAGATTTTTTTTAAATGTCTCACTAAACCGATTCAGAATCATATATTCAGCCAGTTCAGAATGACTCAGCATTACTGACCCACTTACAAAATGATTCGGAATCAGTTACAGAACTTACTCAGAATTTAGAATCATTCCCCAAACTGATTCAGAATCATTTGAAAGTTTTTTTTTTTTTTTTTTTTTTTTTTAAAATCTGCTCTTTAACATGTTTAGAATGATTCCCAAAACTAAGAATCATTTACTGCGTTGATTCAGAGT